>ML682206.1:5002279-5025546 GCA_007922195.1 Podocnemis expansa | reverse complement strand
GGCGGCGCGCGCCCGCCCTCGTGCCCGCGCGCTGGCGGCGCGGCGGTTGGGCGTTGGGCGCGCGCGCGAGGCCGAGGGCGCGGAGGCGGCGGCCGCCATGTTGTGGTGCCTGTGAGCGAGGCCGAGCCGAGTCCCCGGCAGGAGGCGGCGCCGCGCGCCATGCCCCGCCGCACGGTAAGCCAGGCCCGGCCGGGGCCGCCCCCCTCCTCGGACCCGAGCCTCAGCCCGCCGCTGCGGGGCCGGGGCCGGGCCTGTCTCCTCCTCGACCCGGCCCTCCGGCCTGCCGCACCGGGACCCGCCTGCCGCCGGCCCGCTCTCCACAGCTGGGCGCGGGGCGGGGTCGGGGGGCTTGTTCATTCCGGCCCCCCTCCGTCACCTCCCCTCCCATCCCGGGGCAGGCCCGCGCGGAGCAGGGTTGGTTCCCCCAGCACGCCCCTGGCCGGCAGCGGTCTTCAAAACTTGTTGGAAAAAATCACCTGTGCCCGCGGCCCAGCGGTGCCCTCTCCGAGCGAGGCGCCTCCGACACCCCCTGGTCTGCGGGGTGCGGCTGTAAGGCCGGGGTCTCTAGCGGGCATGCGGCCCCTAAAGCGGTTTCTTGCGGCCTGCAACGGCGCTAGCCGCACTTGCAATCGTGTTGGATGAAAAAGTCTCAGTGGCCTGGCCCTTGGGCTAAAGTGCTAGTGCTCAGGCGACCCTCGTGGTGGTTTGAGCTTGAGGGGTCACTGGGAGTGGAAGCGGGAGGACGGCTCTGGTTGGGTGGTGGGTGCAGGCTGGAAGGGCAGGCGCGTCTCTCTTCTCTGCGTGTGGGGTGGTCGTGCAGCTTTGGCCGGAGGGTGCTTCCAGGCTGAGTCTTCAGAGCTGTGACATCTGAAAGGCAACAGTGTCACCTGCTCCTTGGAGGTGCGGGTATGGAAAGGGCTGCCAGATACCAAAGCCTGGGAGGAAGGACAGGGAAGCACGAAAAGGAGGATGTTGGCGGACGCGTGGAGAAAAACTAGTGTAAATGTAGTCTTCTGTTTCTGAGGGGGGGGCCTGGAATGCTGTCCCTTAAAAAGAAGGTATTCCGTGGCATTCCAGCATACTTTAACCCCTATAAGTAAAAAGCCAGGCCAAATCATGTATTTTAAAATACCTGCCAGAGGGAGGATGTGAAGGTAAAAAGGACATGTCCTCCTTTAGCTTGACATCTGGAAACCCTAGGTATGGAGAGAGCAGTTTTGAATTATAAACTCCAGGGCCTCCTGTAGAACAGCCTCAGTCCAGCAAATGGAAAAGGTGGGGGGAGAACCTCTAGCATTGCTCATCTCAGATATTAGTCTGTCATGTTTGCTTTAGTGTTTTAAAGGGGGGGGGGGGGGGACACTGGTATTTTGGCATGTTATGGACTTTGTCTAGCATTTAACTGCATATTTCCCCTTCTGAAACTCACCAGAGGGGATTTTGAGCTTAGCTTACTTAGGGCTCCTGAAAATCTGAGCCTAGACTTTTTTCTTTAAAATGTTGGTGTCTGCTACTACCTTGGAACTTGGTCATTAAAGACATTAGTGCTACCCATCTGCACAGTTGCATTGCTTTAAAGATTCAAACAATTGTTTAAGTGGTTTCTTCTTAATGTAGTGGCTAGCACCTCTGCTTAACATGCAGAAGGTCCTGGGTTCAATTCCCAGGGGGTTGGACTTGATCTCATGAGGTCCCTTCCAGCCCTATGACTTGATTTGATTTCTTATGCTCCTAATTATCTTGTGCAGGCTGTAAATAGTATTGCAGGTGACTGGGGTTGGTCACGCTTCTAGAGAAGTTGCCCATCAAAATGGGTTTGAAAGCAGTAGTACAACATTGCAGGAGACTGAAGTAAATGCAAGATTATTACACAATAAAAATCTTATCTTTGTCATGGAGTGTGTGGAGAGTCACTTTCCTGAGAGTCTAAGGGGACAGGAAGGAAGAGTGCTGTGAGCTGTTTCGCCAGATCGTTGGCATAAAAGGGGCAGCACCATGGTATGGGGCTCCTAGAACAGGTTATTGCTGTGTGACCAGAGCTGGGTAGGGAATATTTATTTCATGTCGTGAGTAAGGTATTTCTGGTGGTAGGGGAATGGAAAGAGTGGAGTGTTCTTAAGTTGTACTCCTTGTATAAGGAGGGTGGCAAAGCTGAGGAATGTGAAACAGATACTGTTGTGTTTTCAAAGCAGAACTGCAGACAGGCTTATGGGATCGCTTAATCAGGTGTGAAGAGGATACGTGTCCCCTGTTTCCTTTTGATGAGTCAAATGACAGTTATCTTCTAGTGCATGTGACACCCTTTGATTATATCCGAGGTAGCATTTTAAGCTGGAGCAAAAGGTTCTGTCTTTGTGACTATGCCCCGAGTGCTCCTTAATTTTGTCCGTAAGTAGCTTATTTAATAGCTTCTTTAGTTTAGAGACAACCTTTTATTTGAGTACATCTCCCACTTTCTTTACTGTAATTACCTTTTATTAAAAAGTCATAATTCAGTATTTAAATGTTGGACAATATGATTTATACTTTGCTAGCTCTTTTTCAATTGTGTGAAGAATTGGAGGCTGATGGGGATTGATTTCAGAAAGCTGTTAAGTTTCAGTCTGCTGTAGCTGCTTCCCTTTAAACTAATAAAATAGCTTGACCATTGATCCTTTGGAAAACTGTAAATATAACTCTGTCCTGGAAACCACACTGGTTAGCATTGCACTTAGGAAATGTACTTCTATCTCTGCATTGTGAAATAAAATACTTTGTTATCAAGAACTTTGCTGTGATGCCACAAAATTGCAGGTGGGTTGTGTGTGGTTGCCAGCAGACACAGAAGGGGAATTTCATGCTGGTCAAACAGTTGACAAATTAACTTGGCAGTCAAATGCTTTTCATAGCAAGTATGGGGTTAAAAGCATCAGAATAGAAGCTTTAAATTTTTGGGGGTGGGGTGGGACATTCCTTCACTTAAGGAGGAAAAATATCCCTTTTCCATATGCAGAGTGAATGCAGACTGGCACAGTGATCTGCCTGAAACTGAGGTCAGCCCTGTACCTCCCCTGTTTGTAGTTTTGGCACAGAGCACTAAAGGGAAACTAGATTTCAATTCAGAATGTTGTGTGTCCCAGCTGCTACACACGTCAAGAATTTTTTTGTGCTCCAGCAACTTGGGAAAGCTATGAGTAGTACAGCACTTGGCAATGGAGGGTAGAGAGTGTGGAGTAGTGGAGAGTGGTTTCTTGTTTGATTTATATATCGTATCATAGGGCTGGAAGGGACCTCTTGTTTCCTTTTACATCTGTTCAGTAGATCATAGTGGAGATTCATGCAGCACAAGTCAGGGAAGTTCTAGATTAGAAGAGAGCCTTCACCCTCCAACAGCTGGGTTAGAGGTGTGAAGGTGTTAAATGTCTCATCTAGTTAAAGCTAAGGTGAAAAACAGAGCCAGCCACCTGAACAGGAATAAGGGACAGTAACTTGCCACAGGACTTGTGTTTAACTTGTTTGGAATCAGTCATCGTACTAATCTGTCTGTCTGCACTTTCCCCTTCCCATTTCTTGACAAGTATTTTGTGTTGGGATGTGGAATGATTATTTTGGAAGCTGTGGTGTGGAGGAGAGGCAGACCTTAGACTTCTTTGAGTCTTTACTTAGCTTTTTTTCTCTAAAAGAGCTGACCTTTCAGTGTCCCAAGAACAGAGCTGTTTCCTCTAAACTTTTATTGCTGTTCTATTAAATTAAAAGCATAATCTGCCTGTAACTAAATGTAATTCAGTATGACATCAGTTCTTGAAGTAGATACTTTGGAATCTGTGACCTACAGAATTTGAGGCTTTTAATAGCAGATGGAGTGGGTCATAAATCTAGCTCAGTGGGTGTCAGGCTGTTAACTGGAACCATATACATTCTGCTTCAATGCTCTCTCTCAAAAATATTCTTCAGTACTGGTATCCAGAGATGTCTCATTAAAAAAAATCCTATTTTTTATCAAATGTGCAAACTTAACAATTTTTCATCATACAACCTGGCTTTGGCACACTCAATCTCTGAAGGCCTAGTGAACATGTATATGTAGTTTAATGAGTCTGAAACTATCACTTAATTGTATTAAAGGATGATATGACATCCAGTTTGTGGATTCATACATACTGTTTGGCAAGAGATTGGTTTCAACACAGCTTAGTTTTACAGGGGTTCATGGAAGAGGGATCCAGTTCTGGTTTCTCACCCAAAAATTACCATAGCTAAAAGGTTTGAATTTTACATTGATATAGTTGGGGTTGACCTGTAGAATACCCCAACATATTTTCAGTTTGTGTTCTAAGGGGTACTTATGCTTTGATAAACCTCAGACTTTAGATTTTTATGGAACTGAGATCCAAAGGGGTAAGCTGTTAGTCTAATTCCATTTAAAAAAAAAAAAAAAAATCCTGTGGCACTTAAAGACTAAGCTGTCTTTGAGCTGTCATGGGAGAAAAATCCCACTTCATCAAAGTGGGATTTTTCCTGCATGAAAACTCATGGAAAAAATGTTAGTCATTAAGTGCCTCAGGACTTGTTTTGTTTAACAGAAGTGAGAAAATGGGTATTTGGGGTGGGGGTGTTCAGGCTGGCCTGTCTATACAGGAGTAGGGGGGAGCAAATGTATATAGAAGCAGGAAAAGATAGTTGTAAAACACTAAGGAAGTTCAGAGGCAAATGGGATCTCAAACTACTCAACTGTGGTTTTTTTTTTTTCTTTTACATTGGTGTGTCCCTTAAGTGGCAATGAAATAAGCCTCTTAAAAGACTTCACTGAGTAGTAAATGCTGTTACACTTGGACTCCAGATCAGATAAGGAGTCCTATAGCACTTCTAAAGACTAACAAATTTATTTATCACATGAGCTTTCATGGGTGAAATCTATCAAACACTAACTGACCCACTGGACCTTAACAATTTCATCTGATTTTTGGCATTGGTTAAGATAGAAAATAGTAGACTCCTGGTTTCAGTAGCTACTTTAAAACACTAAACATCAATTAAAATGTTTAGTGAGTTGGTTCCTATGCTGCCAATTGAAATCTTTGCAGGTACTAAAAATATCTGAACTTGTAACTAGAAAGCTGTAAAGAAACATGAAATCAAGAGATTGAGACCTGAAGTAGACTTCCAGAGTCTACAACAAAAACAGTTAGCTGGTGAACTTGGAGCAACGTATTTAATTTAGCTTCCTTCCCCCTCACATCTCACTGTGGTTTTCTGTGCTCATTCCATTTTTAAAAATTTTATAGGCCAGCTGTGGCCAAACTGTGGCTTGGGAGCCACATGCAGCTTATGGAAGAAAGCAGCCCCACCATAGGAGTTTTAAATCTCCTGCCCTGAGCATGTTCAGAGTATGTTTGGGGGAGTGGGGGGCAGCCTGTGCCTAGCTACTGGAATGGCCAGGTAAGGGGACACTGGAGAGAGAGATCGCTCTGGGGGAGCCAGCATCAGTGTCTGGAGGTTAGGAAGGGGTTTGGAATGGTGGGAAGAAGTGGTGGCATGGTTGGGATGTTGGAGGAAAGCTAAGTGGTTTTTTTTACTGTATAGGTAGGTCTAGTCTTCATGGTCACCTTAAGTAATTAGAATCTGACATTAATAGGATATTTGCCCCTTTTTACAGTAAAATTAGTATAATTTTAAATTTGAGTAGGTAAAATATGGCTATATGCCTTACTGTGGCTCTCAAAGGTTTAATAATCAACTTGTATGGCTCTTGAGTTCCATAAGCTTGGCCACCCTGGTATAGGCTGAGAATCTTTGTTTGTAACTCCACACATTGCCTTTGTGTTATCTTTTGATTTTAGGACAGTTTGAGTAGTCATGAACTTTATTATTGGTAATGCTGGGATCATTGTTTCTTCTGTCATATTGTCTTCCAGTGAATGTGAATATTGTAATAGTGGCTTGTTGGGAATCTACTATTGTTTAGAGAGAGGGAGACACTAAGCTTATTTTAAGGCTAGCATGCCTTTTTGTCAAGTGAAAGTAACTGTCAGCATTTTGTTTCTGATCTGAGCTGGTAATAGAGATCCATGCTGCTTTAATTTCAGATTATTTTGGGCAATTGCTAGGGATGGAACCAGAAAATGAGATTTTGGTTTTGGGAAACAGCTTTCACTTAATTCTGCATACCTGAATTCTCACTCTCAGATTCTGTCTTGAGTTCAGAAAACTTCCAGTTTTGCAGATCTGGAAACTTATTGTGAGGGTTTACTGTGCTTCTGCCCTTGCTTTAGTTTTGCTACAACTTCATTGTCAAAAAAATGAATATTTAATACATAGAAACAGATGAAGCTTGCACTATGCACTAGTTTGTCTGAATTAAGTCTTCCTACTCAAATACTGTCTTCATGCTCATCCATTTTAAAAATGATCTGGGCTTTCTAACCATTTTAGAGATGTTTTGATAAATCATTCTTACTTCTGACTAGTTTTTAAAAGTTTTTTTTAATCAGCCATGCAGTTAATATCAGTGTACATATAAACTACTCTTCTTGAAGAGGTCATTAACAAGCTATGTAAAACAGCATCTAAAATCATAACTATGCACCAGAATGTTCTTGAATTTTTCAGCAACTTTCTTGGTTGAGCTTTGTGAGTTATCTGTACACCTCATTCAGTGCTTGAAATATTGTACCCGTTATGACTTATCACACAAGAGGGAAAACTCCTCATTCTTTCTTCAATTCAGGTTTTTCTCACTTGTTGCTGGGCATCATAACCAGCTCCCTCTTTTCCTCCATGCTGCGTAACTTGGTCCACACTGTCTCTAGATTTTTGTATTCCAGAAGCACCTCTAGGAACTCCATTTAGACCAGGGTCCCACTGTGCTAATCCCTTCATAATCACAAACAAAAGATGGACCCTGATCAGAAGATTTTACAATCTAAGCTTAAAGGCCACTATTACACTGCTCCTCCATGTTTTTCCAGCCTGTCAACTGCCCTTCATTAAGTAAAATAAGTTCCTGTTCTTCCCCCTTCAAGGTGCTGCATAATATTGACCCTGCCTACATTTGACCTGTCCCCCACTTTTACCTTTTTATGAGGGCTCAACAAATCTTGGGTGCCAGGTTGCTTTGACGGGGAGGATGTTGCCCTTGGTGCCCAGCAGCTAAGGACACAATTCCTAGAGTCTAAAAAAGAGCCAGTGGTGCTGATGTTCCCAGTGCTGTTGTCTGTCCTTGCATCCCACCCCAGCCCCTAGGGCTGCTGGCAGTGGCTTGTTCTTAGCAGTGGGGTGTCTTGCTGTGCTTTGCACCACCACTGGAAAAAGTGGTGGTGGCAGTCTTTTGGCAACAGGGGGCTCTTCTCTGCTGCACACCTATGAGTGTCTCAGTTTTTGGGCTGGCCCCTAGGTGTTCAAGCCTTAACAAATCCACTATTATATGATCAGTCACCTTGAACAACCTCTTATTGCTTCTTAGCAGTTACACGCTCTTCTGCTTTAATCCTTCTACCCTGACCTTTTTGATAACTGTTCATTGTTCTTCTATCTCTGTGGCATCTTTCCCTGTCCCAAGAATTATTTAAAGTGCACCATAATAGGAGGAAACTAACTCTTCAGTTAGTTGAAATCCTGGAACAAAGTGCACATGTGCATGCACACAATACCTTCCAGGTCTGTCTGTCTAGTTCAGCCAAGAGCAGATGCTGTAGCTCAGGCTTGTCCAGCCTGTGGCCTAGGGGGGGCCTGTCAGAATCAGCCTGCCAAGGTGTCAGAACCCAGAAAGGCCTCTTGGGTCCCCTCTTCACAGCCCCCCAGGACTCTGCTGTGGTGGAGCCTTCTCCTGTCCAGCACCTGGGACTCCACTACCTGTAGCCAGCTCCCAAATCCAGGCTTAGAGGGTCCAACCCTTGCTCTGTCTGGTCTCCCTTGGGGGGGGGGGTCCCTCCCTCCCTCCACAAGAGTCCCAGCTGTCCCATCAGCAGTGACACTTAACCAGTGTAGAAGTCAGAGGGTTTATTAGCAATCCACTTTGCGCAGCAGCTGGGACAGTTGGGTCTCAGATCAACTAGGAGGGCTGACAGTAAACCCCCAGGATGAGCCCTGGAGGTTCTGCCCCTCCAACCTCCATCTTCCTTCCTCCCATCTCCTCCCTTTGTTCTCCTCCCCATCCAGCTGCCCTGCCCCTAGTCTAAACAGGCCACAACCTGTCACCCCCAGGGGGTCCAGGTAAGGTCACACTAAAGCCTCCCCCCCAGTGGTACCTATAGTTATCACACCCCTGTGTCCCATCACCAGAATACCATCACCAAAGAACAGGGACAGAAAAGAAGAACCACAGTAAATCAAATCATAGGGCTGGAAGGAGTAGCCCAAGAGGTTTTCTTACTTCATCACACAAGGGCTCTTATTCAGCCTGCAGAGCCACCACATACTCCTGCCACTTTCCTCCTGCCTTGCCATGCTATGCTCCCCCCCCCCCCCCTTACCACTGCTTCCCTGCCCTTCACACTCATCCTTCTCTGGTACTCCCCTGCCAGCTACACACCTGCTGCCATTTCTGGCCACCCTAACCTCCTTTCTTGCCACTCTCCCCTACCATCCTGCATGGTCACACCTGTCCTATTGCCTCTGCTCTTCCTTTCCAGCCTTGCTTCACAGAATTTTTACAGATTTGCCAAACCAAACAATTTGTATGCTGGTGCTTATTTTGACTGTTTAAAATCTTACTAGTAAGATGAACTTCTGCACCTTATTTAGCCAAAATTTGCTCACTGGCCCCTGAATGAGAAGAGAATTGCAATGTGGGGCCCCCCCAATCCAAAATGGCGGCTGTAGCTTGTGGGCTGTGGGTGCTAGAAATGAAAGCATAGTTCCAGGCAAACTGGTACTGAGTCTTTTTAAATTTAATGAGACAATTGAATATATTAATTCTCTGCACATTGGTGAGGTGATCACTCCTAATTGGAGGAAAACTAATGAACTCTGGCATGTATTGGTGAAGCCTAGACCAGAAGAGAGATGGGAAAATGCTGGCAAAATGATCTGTCGGAGTCCTTATTGGCTAGATGTCTCTTCTAATCTAGCTGATTCTGATATGAAACATGGAGTAGTTTACACACATTTGGGCATATTAGAGAATATGAAAGCAAAACAGTTACAGAATGTGGTAACAAAGATGATAGTAGGAGCAGTAACAGAAGAATGAAATCATGGTATGGTCATGGCTGGAAAAACATAACATTGAACAATAGTGTTAATGTGACATGAAATGTATTAATGCAAGTTTCCCCTTCAGCAAGTAAACATTTAAAATGTAAGCTTATTGTTTTTAAAACTATAGAACAAAAATAACCCTCTTGCAAACTGTTGCAATTTTTATATATTGGCATCTGTTATCCCCATGCACATCCAAAGACAAGAAGGGTCATTCAGCATCCACAGTGACTGTCACCCCTAAACACTGAAGGGCAACAACCGATAGAGCTGGGAATCAAGACATCCTCATTCCCCAGTTCTCAGACTGTTCCTCCATGGGCCCAATAGTGTCTCTGCTGAAGTGTCTTTAATCAGTGGTATGTTTTCAAACACTGGTCTCTCAAATGTCAAGTTTTGCTTCATTTGGCTCAAATATGCAGTTGGACTGAAGAAAGCATTAGCAGGTTGGTGAATGCAGGAGGTTGTCAGTGTCCATGTATGACCTCATTTTTCTTGAGTTCCCCAGTGTGCTGTTATGCTGGCAAGTTTTTCAGAGCAGCTCTCTACCCACAGTGTGAGATTGTGCTTGTTTGTGAAATGAGCATGAACTGTGGTCTCTTCATAGCTGTAAGCCTGTTTGTGATTTGGGATGCAAACTTTTACTGCCTGGGAGCTTTGGGGCCAATACACCAGGGCACAGGGCTGAAAATCAAAAGTATAATTTCAGAGGTCTCTGAACTGTGACAGTTTTATCCTTGGTGGATAGGTGATACTCTTGGAAGACTGAGAACTAGGGGTGAAAATCTTAGTGTGGTGCTCTAGCGTCCATTAGGTGATCAGTAGCACCTAAACTGAATGAGGATGTATGTCTTAATTCTTCCCAGAAGTCCAGGAAGCTGAGTAATGTGAGAGCTCAGCTCCTAGCAAACAGTTTGCAGGCTTTATCTGGTCTACTCTGCTCTAAAGCCTGGGGTTCTTTCCTGGGGGTTCACTACAACTGTAGGCACGCTCCAAAATGTTTCTCGCAGCAGTTGTGCACTGAACTTAAAACTTTAATAGGAAAAAAGGAGACTAAAATTCAGGAAAAATAGCTCTGTCACTACCCTTTTAAAGGGACAGACCTGAAGCTACTCAAAAGGTAATGAGAACAAACCTAGGACCCTGAGCTGATGACACAGTAATGAAAGACAGGGCACCAACAGGAGTTTAGGGACAACTTATTTCCACAAAGGTAGTTGTGTGGAACAGGTCACTCAAGTTCTTTAAAGGCCACGATAAAGTACATTTAAAAAAACCAAACACTTTGTAGACACATACAGGCTCATCTGCACAGTACATAGATGAAATGATCATAGGTTCATTTTATCCTGGTAGCGGAGGGGGGTGGGGTGGAATTGGTATCAGATGTTAGTTTTGGATGTACAGAAGGGGAGAGCAGTTGTCTTCACTAGTTGATCCATTGTCCAAATGACTTTAATTTGATAGGTTTTGTGGCGTTAAAGTTCTGTTACCTTTTTAGCACTTTGGTGTGGAACCAGAGTCTAGCTGTTGCCTCATGCAGTTTCACAGCAGGTCCTGGTGAAGATCCCAGGTAGTTGGCTTTCTCAAGAGGGTGGTGGTGGGTGGTGAACAGGACTGTCACACCCCAGCAGTCTGTCTTGTGCTCTTAGTAGTGGATTCAGGAAGACAAGTCCCATAACATTTTTTGATTTCCTCAATCCCCTGTGGCAGCACTGGATCTTGAAGAGTACATCTTGACATCTCAGAATCAGGATTGGTGAATGAATGTGTTGCTGCTCATTGAAACCTGCACCAGGAAAGATGTTGTGCCACATACCTTTGTCAGACTGGTTGTAAATTTATTTAGGGCATTTAACTGACGGAGTATGAGGCTGGAGACCTCTGCAGTCACATGCAATCAACACCAGTTTGTTACAGCTAATAAAATAGACATACTGAGCTCTAGCTAAGAGTACATCATGTTCTTTAAGTACTTCCAGTGCCATTACTTTTAATGAATTTCAAAAGGGATAGCTGTTAGTCTAGTCCAGTGGGGGAAAAAAAAAAAAGTTGTGTGGCACTTTAAGACTGACAGATTTTTTGCATGAGCTTTCGTGGGAGAAGATCCCACTTTCTCAGATGCTTCGAAGATGGGTGAACTTACAGAAAGGAATGAAACTAAATGCAAGGGGATGTAAAATATAGGATCAGGTCATAAAGTAACAGCAAATCAGAGCAGTTTACACACCCCTGAAGTCAAATTTCCCTTTGTAATGGGAAAAGAACCCATAGTCTCAATTAAGTCCTGCTTTCACAGAATTTAGCTTGCATATTAATTGGAGTTCAGCTGTTTCTCTTTGAAGTCTTGATGTCCCAGGTACACCTCTAATGAGGGTCAACAACAAATCCGTCATTGAGTGATTAGGAAGATGGAAGTGCTCAGCAACTGTTTTCTTTGTTCTTTGATTTCTGATGATAGCTCTGTGCTCACTCTTAGAGTGATCGTCCTGTTTGTCCAATATATAAGGTGTTGGGGCATTTCTTGCACATGATGGCATAGACCACATTAGTAGATGAGCAGGTAAATGAGCCTTTGGCATAGTAGGCTTGATTAGGACCTATGATGGTGTCTTGCGTAGATGTGGGCAGACTTGGCAGCGTGGTTTTTTGCAGGGGTGTGTGCCTGCTTCAATGTTCCTGTTAAATCTGTAGTTGCTGGTGAGTATCTGTTTAAGATTAGGGGGCTGCCTATGGTGTTCTGTTGCTTGCTTTTTTTTTTCTTGGGTCTCTCCTGTAGTAGATGACTTAAGGGAACCTGTCTAGCTCTGTCAATTTTGTTTTACTTCCCCAGGTGGGTACTGTAGTTTCAAGAATGCTTGAGAGAGATCCTCAAGATGTCTGTCCCGGTCTGAGGGATCAGAGCAGAGGTGGTTATATCTTAGGGCTTGGCTGTAGACAATCAATTGTGTGTGTTTAGTATGGAAGTTCAAAGGATGTAGGTAACTATACCTATCAGTAGGTTTGGTATAGGGTGGTGGTGATGTGTCTGTCCCTGATTTGTACTGTAGTGTCAAAGTGGATCTCCTGTATGGAGTGTTCCAGGCTCAATTTGATGCTGTCGTGGAAATTACTGAAATCTGTGAAAATCTTCAAGAGCATCCCTGCCATGTGTCCAGATAATAAAGATGTCATCAATGTAGCACAGGTAAAGAAGAGGTGTCTTGGAATGAGACTTGAGGAAACGTTGTTCTAAGTCTCCCGTAAAGATGTTGGCATATTGTGGGGCCATGTGGGTGCCCATAGCAGTGCCACTGATTTGGAGATATAAATGATCCTCAAATCTGAAGTGGTTGTGGGTGAGTATAAAGTCGCAAAGTTCAGTCACAAGCTGTGCTGTGTCATCTAGGATAGTTCTTCTAATAGCTTGTAATCCATCCTTGTGTGGGATGTTGGTGTAAAGAGCTGCTACATCCATAGTGGCCAGAATAGTGTGTTCAGGAAGTTCTCCAATGGACTATTTTCCTCAGGAAGTCTGTGGTGTCTTGAAAATAGCTGGGGATGTTAACATAGCCAGATAGGCCAGCAGTAAGAGTGCCAATGCCTGAGATCATGGGGCATCCAGGGTTTCCTTTTCTTGACTGACTTCAGGCTTCCCATGGTTTGAGCCTGTAAACTGCTCTGATTTGCTGTTACTTTGACCTGATCCTATATTTTACACCCCCTTGCATTTAGCTTCATTCCCTTCTGTAAGCTCACCCATCTTCAAAGCATCTGAGGAAGTGGGATCTTCTCCCACAAAAGCTCATGCAAAAAATAAATC
Organism: Podocnemis expansa; assembly: GCA_007922195.1. Lineage (NCBI taxonomy): Eukaryota > Metazoa > Chordata > Testudines > Podocnemididae > Podocnemis > Podocnemis expansa. The sequence continues at coordinate 5,012,567 of ML682206.1, read as the reverse complement.
TGTTTAGACTTCAAGTGCCACACAACTCCTTGTTTTATTACTTTTAATGACCTGCAAATCTTCAAAATGACCTACATAGTTATCCCTAATGAGGGGGTGGGCTAACTAAGAAGGATGAGAGGGGTCACCTTTGTGAAAATCCACTTCAAAGGTGGACCTGGGGGGGGGGGGGTGTCAGTTGCACCCACTGTGACCCAGAGGCAGACTTGCTGAATAGGTTTCCCCTAATGCTCATCAGAAAGCAAAGATTCTCCAAGCAATGGCAGGGTTTTCTGAATGACCAGTAGGTCTACAATGGAGTAGAACCCTTTTCTAGCCTGCAGACTGTCCTAACTCTTCCTTTTTTTGCATTCATCCTTCAGTCCTTCCTCCTTTCTCTTCATTCTGATTACTAACTTACAGTGATGCCTGTCTTTTGAACATAATGGCCTATTACATCAGACCAGTGGTTCATCTAGTTCAGTATCCTGCCTTCTGACAGTGGCCAAGTGTTTCAGAGGGAAATCCTCTGCATTCCCAGTTTCTGGCAAACAGTCTGGGGCACTTCAGAGTGTGGCTGCTTTTTTTTATCCTTGCCTAGTAACCTTTTGGACATGTTCTTTGACCTTGTGAGTTATGAGAATTTGTTCCTACCTGTGCATTTGTCTCTACAGTGGTATTCATGAGGTTGGAGGGCTTCACCCTTCTGTATGTAACAGAGGTGGCTAAACTGTGGCTTGAGTTGCATGCAGCTCTATTAAAACTAAAGTGTGGTTCATGGAGCCCCTCAAGTACCCCCTCCCATTCTTATCCTATCAGTCTGGGGTGGGGAGCTTGGATTCTGCCCTGTGGCAAGGTGGTGGTGCTAAAGGATTCTGCCCACTGGGGGGGAGACATGGGGGGGGCATGTCAGTAAATTTGACTCAAGGGTAAAAAACTGAAGACTTTCTTTTTTAAAAGTTTTTTATGGAAACTTACACTGGTTTGAAGCCTTGTTTCACCAACAGATGTCCTAGTAAAACATCTCTCTCCTTGTCTCTTTAGTACTTAGCTAAGTACTACATCTTTAAACATAATGGCTTCAGCCAGTCTAGTAAAGTGGTTTGTATATTCTCACCACATATGAGGGCAAATAATCATGTGTCCTTTTTGGAGGTAAACTGAACATAGATCTATAGCTGCAGAATTCTTTGCTTTTTTCAGCATTCCCATCTGAATATTTAAGAGCCTCTTTGCAGTTCCACAAGAGTTGAGTGAGTGTTCCATTTAATGATCAGAAAAGCAAACTCTCTAAAGTCTTAAGTTCTAAAAGGTACAGCTGTGTTAGTCTAGTCCAGCAACAGAAGCAAGGAGTCCCATGGCACTTACTCTGTAAGCTTCCTCCATCTTCAAAACATCTGAAGTGGAATTTGTCTCCCACAAAAGCTCATATGATTTTAGTCTGGGCTAAGGGACTCCTTGCTTCTAAAGTCTTGGTATGTTGGGTCTTTGTATCTCTCATATGGTGATTATGAGGACTTGCTAGTTGTGAGTTCAAGCAAACAGTAGCATATTTGGGGAAGGTTCAAGTACTGAATTTTCAGTCACCACTGTTCATACTGCTGGTGATAGCAAATTCCAGTCAATGGGTCATTATATTCTGGTTGCATACCCATTATAATTAAATTATCCTCTTTGTCTGTATTCAGTGAATCGTCTTTATTAGACTAATGCTCACAGGAAGATAATGTACCTTTTTCATTTTGGAGAGAGTCCTAGTGGGGTGTGTCAGGCAGGGGTAAGGTAAAACATTTTGATGTCTCTGTTCTGCCCACTGGCATTCCTTGTAGGTTTTGGTTTGTGGATTAGTTTTGGGTACATCATGCTTCACTGTAGAGTACAGTGGTTTGTTTGTCTCTTTGCTTTGGGCTGGAATCTTTTTTTTACTCAAATGTGTCATGTGACTTGTAGGTATTTAATTCACAGTGCTGCAGAGCAGGGGTGTAACATTTAAAAATTAACCAAGTATTGGTCTTACTGCAAGCCTCAACAAATGTGCTGTCACAAACAAATGTGGGGGTCAGCCCAAAACCTCAAGTGCCAAGATGTGTGGCTTCTGCTTCCACTGTAAAGTTGCCACTGGTGCTTTTTGGTGGTGGTATATTTTCATAAAAGGCCTCTGCTTCTGGCAGGGTCAGAGTGGCTGCCTGCAGCATTGCCAGTGACAATGGTCAGGAGAAACAAGTTCTGAATTCCAAAGGGGCAGCTGTTTTGTGTAGTAAAGTGTGTGTGTGGGGGGGGGGTGGGGAAGCAAGAGTCTTGTGGCACTGAAAGACTAACAGATTAATTTATTGCATGAGTTTCATGGGAGAATATCCCACTTCATCAGATACTTTGAAGAGGGAACTTGCAGAATGGAATAAAAATAAATGCAGGGGAGTGTAAGACATGGGATCAGGTCACACCAACAGTGAATTGGAGCATTTGTAAGGATTCAGACTCTAGGAAACTTCACACAGAGGGAGGCTGAAGTCAAAAGACCTGTTATGGGAAAATCCAGCAGTTGTGAAAGTATTGGTGCCCCTGCCTCTTTCTTTTGGCCCCAGGGGTATTTGCCTCCTTGAATATCATGGCTCAGGCTCCAGGAGCAAATTCCTAGGTGCCATGGTGACCTGGTGTCTGAGATTTGTGGAGAACTGTCTTATGGTTAAGACCAATTCTTGTCAGCTAACTAGTGATGCAGGGTCTGCCTCCATAGCAACAGCATCTGGCTGTGGCAAAGGTGGCCACACTGCTGCTGCCTGGAGAGGCTGAGACCCTGGCACAGGTGCTGCAGCATGCTCCACTGTGGAAACACTAGGTACCACAGGCCTGAAGAGGGAGTGGGTCCCAGCTGGAGCTGGGCTGCAGGGACCCTGCAAGGGGAGAGGGGCAGGGTAATGGTGGAGGGGAACACACAATTATGTAGATTATTTATTTAATATGGAAATGTACACATCCATGCTGTTAAGTTTTCAGTAGTGCATTTTGCTTCAGTGTTTCTCTCGTGTTTCTGATCTTAGTCATCTGTCTATTATCAAAAGGATAGCTGTGCTAGTCTAGTTCAGCAAAACAAACAAGGAGTCCTGTGGTGCTTCTAAGGGCCCAGAAGAATAGTGTAGAATTCTGATACTGCCAAGAAAGTCTACATCCCAGTTTTGTGCAGATTTTAATCAAAATAATTATAAAGGTATGGATCTTGATATAGGCTAAGTCTGTATCAATACAGAGTTAGGTTGAGGTAAAAGCTTGTCAACCTGATTTTAAATTGTCAATCTATATACAGGACAGCAGGGCTTGATGAATCCTAGGCACTGCACCACCAAGCAGTCAGGGAGGCAAGCCCCCCCGTGCCTAAAATGAGCCAATGGCACTGATGTTTCCATCACTGCCATCTCTCTTCGTGGGTCCCAGCAGCTCCAGAAATGCTGCTGGCAGCAGTGCTTCTCAGTGGCAGGGGCTTTTTTGCATTCTGCAATCACTTCTGAAAGTAGCTGCGGCAGTGACAGTTCTTTGGTGGGGGCCCAGCACTCCCTGTGCTGCCACCAGGAGAAATGATGATGGTCCTTCAGTAGCCAGGGGAGACTTCTATTCTGCATATCTAGGGGCACTCTAGTTTTTGGCCTGGACCCTAGGTATCCAGCAGATTTGTCAAGGCCTGAACTACATAGCCTTGTTCCAGCCATCATAAGTTTCCTACTAAGGTGGCTTTCAACCCCCTCTCCCCCACCCCCAGGACTCAGTTGAAAGAAAATTACTTATGCTCACAACCCACTAATTACTACTTCAAGCAATGCATTCCAGTCTTTTGGTGGGGGCAGCAGTGGGTGACATGACCAGGTCCCAACCCTAAGTCTGAAAACCACTCCCCTTCTATGTTGACATACAACACCTCCATCTCATTGGAAGATTGTCAGTGCAATTGAGGTGATGAAGTGTCCATGTGGACACTGGCTGCCATTCTTGTCAATTTCAGTGCTCCATGCTAGGGCTGTGAAACTGACACAAAGCTGGCTGAGTGGGTGAGCTCTAGAGCCTAGCTGGCCATGGACTCACTCTTCCAAGCAGTATCCCTACCCATTCCTCCAGCTCTTGATGTTGGCTGGCTGGCTGGAACTGGGGGTGGATGTAGTGCAGCTGTGCACTCAGAGGATGCACACCATGGGTAATGTGGACACAAACCACCACAGTAATTATTGCAGTGGTGGTAAGTTGCTATAACATGGGTTGGCTTAAATTGTACATTAATGGCTATAGTTACAGCAGCAGTTTATTGATACAACTGCATATACACTGAGAAGGTGTCTGTTGTGCTGCACTGGTGTAACTAAAGTGGTACAGTTTGCACAGAGGCCTAAAGCTGGAGCAGTCATGTAAAAATAGTTGAATGGGACTGAAATACAAAATATGGGGTAGCAAAGTCTCTATTTCAGAAGTTGGAGTTTGGACAGTAAAAATGCTGTAGTGTCAGTTCACTTAACATTTTGCTCTCCCAGAATGCTGATGTGTTGACAGCCAGTTTGAACAAAAAGCAACATGTTGTGAAATTGTTCTCACAGGGTCAGATGAGGAACTAAGGCCTTGTCTATACTAGGAATCTTTTTAACAAGTTAGTTTTAAGCTACAAAATCATCAAGACAAAAAGGCTCTCTGCCTTTCATGACATTCATTGCAGAGGCTTCAGTGTAGACACTGCAGCAGTCACAAAACAACCTCCAAAAATGTCCCACAATGTAGATACTGAACACTTGAGGTATCTGTTAGGAGGCTGCAAACCAGCAGAATGCAGTCTTCCTTTTTCACAACTGGAAGTTTTTCAAAATTGTTCCAGTTCCTGCTTGATCAATATGGAGAGCTTGCATCTCATCTTCCCAAGTGACCATGGAAGCTCCAGGGAGCAAATGCTCTCCTGCTTGGAGCACCTTGGAGCTTCTGGATCTGATGAGTATTTGGGGAGTCTGCTGTACAGTCCCTACTTTGCTCCTGGTGAAGGAACTTTGATTCTCATGGACTGACTGTTTCTTGTGCCATGGCAGAGAGGGACTATAAGCAAGGAAAGCTGCAATGCTGAACTGAAAGCTACCATAAGGCCAGAGTGGCAAACCCATACTGTGGTGTGAAGCTCATGAGCTGCTGGCCCTACAAAGAGCTGGAAGCAGTCCTCATTGGGGACCCCATATCCACCCATGCAACCCCTGTAGACTTCTCTGTGGCCTTGGGGCTACCCAATATAGAACTAAACACCAACAAAGAGGTAATTAATGAAGTAGAACTGAAGGATGACTGAGCTGGGAAGCAGCTTGGTTGCTGAGGTTTGGGAGTTAAGAGCTCTTCTGTCTCAGAAGGATACATCCAGTCCCAGGCCTACAGCTCGGGTTAAGGATGCAGGAGAGATGAACTCTGGTAAGCGTTTGGAAGCTGCTGCTGCTTGTGTACAAGGAGCTGTGAGGGTCCTCAGCCCATCTAGATGTACAGGTATTGGAAGGGATAGAAACATAGGAGTAGCTCTCTGCATGTGCTTTCCTAGCCCCTTGTGTATTGAGGCAATACAGCTGCAGAGCATATTAACATGCACTGAGATTTCATGGCTATCTTCTGGTGTGACCTCAAGGAAACTTTATTGGAGGTACTCCCCAGTTCTCTGCCTCAGATTTTCAGCAGAGCAGCTGTTTCTTTGCTTTTGTAAGACACCTTTGTGTGAATGGGAACCAAAGCAGCACTGAGCTGTGCAGCAAGAAACAGTTTGAAGCTGCTTGTGTGTAGGAGATGTAGTCTTGCTGACTATGGAGTGGGTACTGACTTCCGTGGCCCCTACCTCTGAAGAATGGTGACACAATTGGAAATTTGTTTGCCTGGTGCACCTGCATGTATCCCCTGAGCAAGGCTCCACCCAGGACCTCAGCCTGCTGGGGTGATATTGTGGCCTCTCCCCCCTCTCTATCCCCATCCCATCATTTGCATACTGATAAAGGAGCAGGACTCCTAGCAAGGTGACAGTGAGAATAAAGTGTTTCAGAGATTTGTATGTACTCTTAGGACACACAGTAATGGTTCTGTAAACTTTCTTCTTGCACAGATGTAACTTTCACAGCTAAGACCCCTTCACAGGAGGTGGTCTGTTGGCAGACAAGGAGGTAACAGTAGAGAAGCAAGAAAGATGTTCCAGGAACTCTTCCAATCTTCTGAAGTGTGCAAAAGAGATTATGGAGAGAATCTGTCTATCTGAAGATAGAGGAACAGAAGGAATGACAGTAGAGAATTTTTGCTGGCCACAGTTAGGGAGACATTGCTGTGGATCAATCCATTATTTCATGCACACACCCAGAGTTCCTGTCTTTAAGCATAATTTACTGTGACACTGCATGATTAGAATAATGTGGCTCCAATGGTGGATTTGCCAGTTTCAATCTGGTTAGTGACTGACCTGTAGCAATTGAGTTGTCAGCTTCCACATGGTGATTACCATGTGCTTCTCCAATCACAGGATTTCCCCCATCTTCAAAGCATCTGATGAAGTGGGACTTTCAGAAAAGCTTATGATAAACTTTAGTCTGAGTGCTCTTTGCTTGATTTTTCCAGTTAGAGGGCACCTCATTCTGGTAGAAATAGCCAGAGGGGCAGCCATGTTAGTCTGTGTACAGCAAAAATGAGTCCTGTGAGACCTTGTAGACCAAAAGATTTCTTTGGGCAGGGGTCTAACTGCATGGAGTTCCATCAGCATGGCCTTCTGCATCCTGTAGCCACTGTTCATTGCTTCCAACCTGCATAATGATGCAGTCCCACTGCTCTGCTTGTCTCATGTGCCCAGAAGCAGTGGTTCACTGTGTGCAGATGCTCCATGAATGGCTACAGTAATACATGCCATTTGTCTGCATATCTCTAGGCAGGTCAGACCCATTGGATTCCTGTTCTGGTGTGGAAGCCATGTGTGACCAGCTGCAGAACATTAGGAATGCTGAAGGCATTGCAGGGTCCATCATTTCAGAGTTAGATACCCAGCATGCAGGAAGTGGCAGGGAGCTCTTGAAAAAGAGGGCATGAATTGCTATCGGCAGTACAGTGAATGATGGTGTGGAAATGCGTCACACCATGGGATGCTGAGCCTGCACTCAAGGTGCTGTGTGTTCCTCTTTCCTGTCCTGGAATCTTAGTGATTGTAGCTGCAGAGCTGCCTGGTAGAATAGTTGCCTATGATGCTCTGATCTCACTGTCTCATGATAAAACAGGACAGGCTTCACTGCTTTAAAAACAACAAGGAGTTGTGTGGCACTTGAAGACTAACAGATTTATTTTTTGCATGAGCTTTTGTGGGAAGATCCCACTTCCTCAGATGCTTTGATCTTCTCCCATGAAAGCTCATGCAAAAAATAAATTTTAGTCTTCAAGTGCCCCAAAACCCCTTTCCCCCCCCCCCCCCACTGGACTAGACTAACATGGCTATCCCTTTTTAAAACTCACTGCTTTAGTCATTGGCTGACTGTCTATACTACTACTACTAGTGTAGACATGGCCTAGTTGGGTTAAGTCTCTAGGAACTTCCAGATACATGGTGTTATCTGCCTTTTGGGCAACTTGCATGAAGTCACCTGTCCTGTGGTGCCATGGCCACTGTAACCACAGTGATTTGATTTTTTTTTTTGTATTCAAGTAGCTCTGAATCCAATGTGTACATTCTTTCTGAATGATAAAGGCTTTACTTCCTGCTGCTATTCTTGGTGTTCTGTGAAATCAAAAGGCAAGGGTGCACGCTAGGGGAAGTGTGCACTTATTTCAGTGGTTCAGAGGCTTAGTAAGGCAGCATAAAACACAAGTTGCTGAACAGTCATTATGGGGAAACATGTTTCACATCTTACAAAAGAGTTGGATGTTTCTAGTCGCAACTGCTACCCTTCTTGAAATCAAAAGGATTGGGGTACGCTGCATGGTGATTTCAATGCCATTCATGCTAAATGAATAAATGTAGTAGTACTCATCTGGAGTCATGGCCTGAGTCAAAAAGAAATGACTTAATCTCAAAGCATTAAGGCTAGTGCTGATATATGAATATGCTGGAATTGTGCTTTTGTTTCAAGGTAGCTTTTTAATAAGAGGCTGGTATATCTTAAACTTTTTTCCTAATTACTTGGGTTGGGAGCACCTGAGAGCTTTCCATCAAAACTGAATAATGGTCTTTAGATCCTTCTTTAGGCTGTTGCTCTTCTCATTTAGTACTCAGTCATCTTGAAAACTTATTTGGTGCCTGCTGGTCTAAACTACAAATACTAGTCATAGTGGGGGGAGGAAATAACTTCTCAAGCCCCTGGAAGAGACCCCTTTTGCAGTTAAAGGAGGAATAGTTGTGTACTGCTGTGCACAGTATCTGACTGTAACCCATTACCTAGCTTTCTCACATCTTAATTGCTATTCTGCCCTATACTAGCAAAAAAAGTCACCTGGCACTTAGATGGACAAAAATAAACGTTATTGTAACTGCTTGCCACCAGATCCAGTGCTGGTTCCAGGTGGCTTTTCTGGCCTTCATCTTGGAATGCAGCTTCCAGCACCAGACACCCCATAATCATCCTCAGCTGTCTTCCTTGAGGTAAAGCTATTCAGCTCTACTGGACTAGGCAGAAGTTGAAGCATATGGATAAAACCCCATCTCAAAACAATTCAGTGTCTACTTTAAAAGCAGATATTCCTTTCAAAGCCTTTGACTGCAGTATCCATTGCAACAGAGTGAAGGAACAGAACTAGCAAGGGGCAGCAGGTAGACAGTAGCTAGACAGTCCCAAATGGAATCTATCACTTGTTCTATTTGTTCCCTTTGAAGCACTAGCTGTTGGAAGACAGGCAACTGGGCTAGATGGACCACTGGCCTGACCCAGTATAACTGTTCATATGGCCTTAATCACCTATACCAAAATGCTGGCTGAGTTCTACCACTTATAGTATTTGGCTGATGGCCTGATGCCCCAGAAACTCTCTCATAATCTCCACTTTATTTGGACAGGATGTAAATTAGAAACATGATTGAATCAAGATTTCACTGGGCCACATGTGATGGTTTTTGTTCCATGTCTCCGATCAGCCTCACGAAAGACTTTCCAAGGGATTGCTCATATTTTTCCCATAGTCAGATATACCTGCGGTATGTAGCTTTTAGATTTCAGCCTCATGAAATCAAACAATCTTTGCTTTTGTACTTGTTGCTGTCTGAGCAGGATCCATGTTTACCCATTATTTGACTTCTTCATAGGATCAGCTTTGGGTGAAACAGTAAGTCCTATGTTGCTATCTCTCCCCTCCCCCTATGGATTCTTAATCAGTTTTCAAGTTACTTTACATGTTTTCACATAAGTTGGGACTCAAGTCAGCAGGTGTTTGGATAGCACAGTATGCTCATCTTGGAGGGATGTTTCAAGATACAATAAACAATTTTTGGCTGGCTGCCCTGGTGGATACAAGCTTGAGGTGTAGGAAGACCTCTTAGTTTTGTCCAGTAACAGTCCTCTGTCTTGACTGAAGGAGACAGGCTAAATGTATTGGCTGGCTTTGGAGTCAACTTTCTCTTGTCCCATTCTATGGGATGGAGGATGGGTGACCATGCAAGTTTTTCTAGCATAAAAATACTAGCTTGCTCACAAAATAAGGATCTCTCCCAAACAGTGATGCAAACAAAAGATGGTTGCTTGAGTGGTCTGTTTATATGGGGTTGGGGGGGGTGGGGGCAAACTGACACTGATAAAATGTTCAGATGGAGTTGCAATTCAGGAGTAACTGTCAAGCTTATGAACTGTTCATTATTTTTCCAGCTTCAAGTGGCTCAGCTACATGTTTATGTAACTGCCTAGCAGTAGTAGAAATGTCCTTGGGTTGAAAAGTGGTTGTGTACTTGTATTTTTAGTCACTTGAAGCCACTCTTAAGAAGTTTATAGGAAAACTTAATGTGTAGATGTCTGATGTGATCAACAAAAAGATGCTGCCTGAAAACTGTCAGAAGGCTAAATGGACCAGCTGTGCTCACATTTTTAGTTGCTACTTGCATGAATGAAGGGTTCTTGTCCATAGCCTGTATTAAGTCTTTTTTACTAATGGTCAAATGCAGGGACTTCTGTAACCACAAGCATGTGAATGCAGCATGAGGAGAAATACCATTCCACATCTATAAAAGGTAACCAAGACTAACAATACAATATTGGGTAGTGATAAGGTTACCTTCTTACATCCTGTTATGAACAGCTATTATTATTTAGCTGTGAATCTCTATACCAATTTTTGTGAAGTTTATTTTTTTGTATTGAGATCATTT
>ML682206.1:4818999-4996900 GCA_007922195.1 Podocnemis expansa | reverse complement strand
TAAGGTGCCACAGGACTCTTGCTGCTTTTGTTAGACTAACACAACTACCCATCTGGAAAGTTCTAATTTGCTGTAGCTGCCCTGAATTTTTAAGGTTTGTGTACATGGTGTGGCAGTATGTACTACAAGGGTTGGCTTTCTAAAGTGCAGTAAATTCTTGTACATTACTTGGTCAATTTAGATCCTATTGATGCCCACTGAGGAGTCTGTTTTTAATGTAGCTGTAGACAAACTTGTAATGTATTCATGATCTTCTCAGCTAGTGAATGAAATACAAGCTAATGAATGACACAAAAGAAATTGCTTCATTCAACTCCTGGTGGAAAAGAGCCATCTAATTCCTGGATGTGATCTCAGATTTGAGAATCAGCCAATTAGAAATTTACTTACACTTCCACTGCTCAAACAACTGCCACTCTGGTGGTATTCCTTTGTGTGAACTGAGGCTGCTGAGGGCTAGGTCAAAGCTACTTTGAAGTCATTTTAAAGAAGATCTAAGAGTACCCAGAAATGGTGTTAGAGAAGGAAAGGTCCCATCTGTAATTGAACAGGGAAGGATGTAACAGGAGATCTAGTTTTGTGGAAACTTTAACAGGGACTAGGCAAGAATAATGTCACTTCTTCCACCTTCTAGTTATTCCATTATTTAGTGTTAGGAGGCAAAGAAAAAGCTGCCCTCAAATACCCTGCCTCAAACTTTTTTCTTTTTTTGCAATAGTACAATGTTGTACTTCACTTTTCACCAGTAGTTTGAGGCATTTTTATTTTCCATTAGCTCTTAGAGAGGAGCTTGAAGTGAGTACATCTTTCTCCTCTGTATCCAGAGGGGCAGCTGTTAGTCTAGTTCAGTAAAACAGTCTTGTGGCACTTAAACTAACCAATTTTTTTTTTTTTGCATGAGCTTTCATGGGAGAGAAATCCCTCTTCATCAGATGCTTTGAAGATGGGGGAAATTAAATCTTCAAAGCATCTGAAGTGGGATTTTTCTCCATGAAAGCTCATGCAAAAAATTGGTAGATGTGTGGTTTTTTCTTCTCAGACTCTAATTTGAAGCAGATATTAGAGGTGGATTGGGTTGTAGCACATTGTTCTCCTTGCTACAAAATTCACAATTGTGTTGGAAAACTCTCTAGGACCCTAGTGTTTTGGAGCTGAGATGGCTTTTCTGAGAAAAGCCTCACAAATTTGGCCGAGCTACAAACCTTGAAGTCTATTTTCATGTGCTTAGGTAGAAGTTTTGTTAGGAGCTGGCAGCACAACCAGAATGTTCCCTGTCTGAGCATGCTCCATGGACCTGCCCAAGCTTAAGGCTGAGCAAGACTTCTGCAAATGCTTATCTTCAGTGTTGGGGTATCCTTTTGAGATCAAGGAGACTGGCCATGTCAACACCAGTTAAGACTAAAGTTGCATTGATTACCTCTTACACATCTTTGCATAACCATACCTTGTGTTAATGGAGTGTCCACAATTGGTACTCCAGCAGCAACAGGGAGCAGTGTGCTGTGGGTAACTGTCCCACTGTGCAGTTAAGGACCTTCTTTTGCCAAGAGTGGTGGAAACAAATTGTAGTGTGTCATGGGCAGGGATGGTGGGCTCAATGTCCTATGATGTGTTTTTTTTTTTTTTTTTTCTATCCCACCACTCCCTGGGCTTCTAACTACATTTCATGCTGTTGATGTAAACTGAACATCTGATCTCCAAAACCATGGATCTTGCATTTCTCTTTCTGGCTTGTGATGAGCACTATGAACACAATGCTGCAGATCTGCCAGTGAATCCATGGTGCCTGCCCTGCTAATGTTCCCTGTAAGCTGCACTAGTGAGCAGTGACACAGCTACCCCAGGTCCCCAATCGGAGGAGCTGGGGTTGGGGCTGGAGGGGGGAGTGGAGAAGCTGGAATCCAGGCTGGTGGGGAGCAGAAGCTGGGATTAGAGGAGCTGGGGTCAGGGCTGGTGGGAAGCAGAAGTTAGAGCTCAGAGCTTGGCTGGGGGCTCCCAGGCTGGGGGCAGATTAGAAGTTGGGGGGGAGGGGAGCTCACCCCCTCTCCCTGCATGGCATGGGGTTTGAGGTGTAAAGGAAATGTTTTGTTTCCCTTTCAAGTCATTGCTGCCACAGGTCAGTGGTTCCCAGTGTTTTCTCTGCCATGGCACTCCTTGCTACCTTTAATTCATTTTGAAGCACACTGCCATATATTTTCATGAGCCAATCCAGAGCTCTGAGTAGTTTTTCAAAAAACTTTGTGACACACCTGTGTGCTGTAGCATACTGGTTGGGGAAACAGTGAGAGAGGTAGACACAACACACAAATTCCACCCAAGATTCAGAATAAACACACACTGTATAGAACCTTGTTACTTTACTTTAACACACAGCATTTCTACAGCACTTTCCATCACAGGATTTCTCAATGGCTCACTATAATAGGCATTTGCACATGCTTGGCTCTGTGGTATCCAAGAGGCATACCCCACTTGTGCTCACATTTAAGTGAATGGCCCTGACATTACATTATAGGCAAACTACATGTCCTTCCATTTTGATATCTTTACCAAGTGCCATAAACAATAGCTTTAGGAGGAGGTGTCTCCTCCATGTATTTTTAGCACAGCTCTGTTTTCAGCTGGAAGCTGGTAAAGGAAAGTTGAAAGCTTGCAGACAAGAACAACATAAACTGGTAGATGGGGATTGTAGGAGAGAGAGAGAGAAGGCAGCCTGATCTAAATTTTTTCAGTAAAGTGGAAAAACTGTCATTGACCTTAATTTACATTAGCTCAAGTAGTATACAAGCCTAAATCAGGGTGACTTCTTTTAGCTCAATGAGTGAGATCTAGTCAGAATTGGCACATTCATTAGGAATTTCTAAAAAATAATAGAATTGGATTGGCCATCTATGATCAGCTCTTATCAGTGTAATTTCTTACACATTTTCTTTGTATTTTTACATCTTCTAAAGGTGAACTGAAATTAGACAACCAAAATGTTTGGTGTTCTGGAAAAGGTAATGGCTGGTACACTGAACACATTCTTAGATGTTTGTCATCTATACACTGACAGATAAGTTCCCATTCCTGGCCCAGTTGGTTGATTATATGTGGTACGTTTCAAGCATCTAGTGCAGATGCTGAACGAGGCTTTGGTCTAATAAATAACATTAAGACAGAGCCTTGTAACAGTTGGATGTTTCTCATCTAGACACGCTAATCCACATCAAGTCATATCTAAGTGCTGAATTCAAGGCTGATCTAGACTCTGTATATGCATTCTGGAAACATGACAAACAGGTGTCAAACTCAGGTGTAGAGGCAGCATCATTGCTTCATATTTGTTCAATAAAAATGTTAAACTGAAATACTGTGGTTTTATTAATTTTACTAAAGTTTGAACAAAAAGACATCTATACAATGTTCCCTCTAAGCTGGTGATGCAACTGAGCAAGTTATGGATGCACTGGGGCCTGTCCTGGGATGGGGAATGGGTAGGGAACTTGCTCAGCTGCACCTATAAGTTGCTGTGCTGCATCATCAGCTTAGAGGGAATATTGTGCCCTGCTGTATGTTATGAAAAGAGACAATTTGGGATTGCTTTTGGCTTCATCAAACAGCTGCATGTGGTGGGCCAAGGCTCTGGAATGCATGGACCAGCTCAGCCCATGAATACAGCTCCTCTGGCCTGCTAGCTGTACCAGCCCAGCAGCTGGGAGAAGCAGCTGCTTGGGCCCTTCATGCTAGTAAACCCCCCCCCACCACCACCACAGGTGCACAGCTGTTTTCTTCTCCCTCTTTGGGGGCTGAGTTCATTGTGTACAGACTGCTCCCAGCTTGTGCAGAGTTGGCAAGTGCTGCTGTTCTCTTGGCCAGATTATCATGTAAGGTAGCCTCAGCCTGCAGCTCCTGTTCCTCCTATCCCTGGCAGGGCCTGGCTGCTTCTCCCCAGAGGTAGGGATACCCCCTAGCACTCTCTACTGTCCTTTGGACAACCTAAGGGAGAGAGTGATGTTGCCCTTTTAACAGCAGCCCTGCTGTGTGGGGCTTGTGACAGCAGAGTGTAAAGCCCCCAGTCTCAGTAGAGCCTCTAGCTGGCAGGATCAGCTGTCCCTTTGGTTTGGGGAGGTGGGCTGCTCAGAACCCCCCCCAAAGTTGCAGAGTCTAGCTCAGGCTCTGCAGTTCCTGTTCACTTCCTTTTGTAGTGGGGGCTGTGCAGGGGTGAACAGCTGGATATGCCTACTAGGGTCCCCACCTGAGCATGGCAGCTGTTCATGCTAGGGTCATAGCCTAACTAGCAGCTAGTTACCAATGTGCAGAAACTCCCTTAGCTCCCATCCTTCCCTCCACACTACCTGATAAGAAACAAACAAAAAACTAAAAACCAGTTCAACCTACCCCCGCCCATCTGCTTCTCTCCAGGTTCCCATCCTTCCCCCTTGCTATGAAAAGAACAATGCAAGGTGTGTGTGGGGGGGGGGGGGGGGGGGGGGGGGGTATGCACAAACACCTTGCTCCCTGCTCCATCCTTTTTCCCCTGAAACTCCCCTTCCCAGCTCTGCTCACTTCTCCCACATGCAGGGCTATCCCTAGGGGGGAGCAGGGCCTAGGGGAAATCAGTTTGTGTGGGGGGCCCCCTCATTTTAAACTTCACGCAGTGTTCCCTCTAAGCTGATGATGATGCAGCTGAGCAAGTTCCCTGCTGGTTCTCCAGGCACCAACAGGCTTCTTCCCTACTGCCCACTGGCTTCCCAAGTGCATCCATAACTTGTTCAGCTGCATCATCAGCTTAGAGGGAACACTGGCAGTGTCATAATTTTTCTTTAATAAAATCATAAATTTCTAGTTCTCAGGCTAAAATGTTGCAGGGGGAGGCAGAAAAGCATGACCTGACTTTATCCTAAAGGCTCAAAACCCAGAAATCAGAGAAAATAGCTCCCTCCTATTTATTTCTTTAAACACCTTTATTTTTTGAGAGTTTTAATGATATATTTAAGCCAGATGTGACTATTTTTTTTGATGTTTGGGGTAGGCAGTACTGAATGTGTCATGGTGATGTTCCATCAATCTCACAGCCAAATGGACAAGAGCATCTGGAGGTACCCTTTGTGGTTCTGGTTTTCTGTTCAAGATGGGCATACAATTTTACAAGTTTAATAATTTTTCTTAGACCAAGTTTTTATTAAATTGAAAATTCAGAGAGAGAGATGCTATTTTTGGATGATATCAAGAAATAAATCCAGGTCCTCTCTCACCTTAAAACACTAGATTCCAGTTCTCTAATGTATGTTATTTCCTTTATACCTCCTGACTCTCCTCCTCCATCTTATTTTAATATATGTATTCATACATTCCTCATTACTTAGATCGCTTGCAAAGCAATGAAACTCAGGTACTGTTTAAGGATGAGAGGAAGAAACAAGGGACCTTTGGCCTCCTCTCAAATATCCTGATGTAAAACAAACAAGGAGTCTTGTACCACTTTTAAAAACTAACAAATTTATTTATCTGTTAGCTTTTAAAAGTGCCATAGGATTCCTTGTTTGTTTCACTAAACTAAACCCACTGGGCACCCCTTTGGAACTTGTCAACAAGCTGTGTATCTGTAATAGCTGTTTTCCTTTTTACCATGCTTTGGAACTGGTGGTCTGATTGCAATCAATAACAATGGGACATATTTACAATGCAGAAGGAAGGACAAAAAACTTCTTTAATGTGTTGATTGATGGCCATTAACCCTAAAAACCCAGTATTTCCATACGAGTACTAGCCTGGGATCTTCTCCTCAGGTATAGTTATCTGCACAGAGAAGTTTGCTCAAAAAGACATCCCTGAAAACTCTTGTTAAATTTAGAAGGAAAAAAGTTCTTTAATATCTCAAACACTTTCTGGAGATGCCAATGTAAATTCAAAGAAAAGGTCCTGTTTGGTAAAGGTCAGGGATGTGACATTCTCCTGACTTTCTCCCCATTTGCTTGACTGAGGCTGGCTCCATAAGTTTTATCTCAACACTTGCCCTTTTTCTTCCCCTCAGGGGAGCAGTTGTGGGAAGGTGGCTACTGAAGTCAAGAGTTACTGTAAACAAATGCTGCCTGTCTGAATCCCCTTCACTGACCAGCCAGAGCTGCTCCCTAGTCCCACAGCTTGAAGAAGCTCCCTGCTTCCTTATTCCAGCTGGCTGCGTGGGATCCCCAAAAGTGCAAGGGCCCCCAAAGTGCAGAGCCTAGGGTGGTTGCCCCTTCTGCCCCCCTTTACAAACAGCCCTGACCACATGGGACTGGGTGGTGCAGTGCCTATACTCTGCAGCCCCCCCCCCCCCCCAGGAGCCCAGGACAAAAGCTTTATCCAGCCTTGTGGTAGGCTGTTGCTATTGGGCTCAGAAAACAAGCAGTGAATGGTGGGCTTACATTGTTATGCAGATATGGGATGACAAGCAGAATATTTAGGTGTGCAAAGCTACATTCCAGGAACTGTGCAGAGCCCACTGTGCCCTTGAGTAGGGTTAGCAGCTGTCAGGCAAGAGGAGGACATGTCCTCTTTCTTTTACCTTCATGTTGTCCCAACTGCAGAAGTTCATCAGTTTTATTTGGGGGGCAAGGGTATTAAAACTGACAAAAAATGGCATTACATTTAATAGTTGGAGGCTGGCAAAGACAACACCAAACAGTGACTTCACTGCTGGCAGCACAAGACCCTTAGTCAGCAGCATTTGGTCGTGTTATGTTTGTAGTATGACATCTTGTGGCATTTCATCCTGGTTGTTCAATGACACAGGACATGGCAGTGGAAACTAAATCCAGATCCTATTCACATGAAATAATGAGAATAAAAAGTCTCTGTTTAAAGATCACACAGCAAGGTACACAGTACTACTTTATGGGAGGCAGTCCACTGAAACAACATAAACATACTTGTACACCCACAGCTGTCATCCAGAACAATATCTCACATTTGAGGGTAACTGAAGATGCAAAGGTGCTTCTCTTGTGTGGGTGTGGCTTCAAGCCAGGTCTGTATGCTGCTCTCCTGTGTGCTACTTTGGTTCCTGCAGAAATGATTGCCAGTAGGTAGAACCCTGCAAATCCATGGGTATCTGCTGCAGATACGCAGGTATCCGCATCCGCGGGTGTGGGTGCGGGTGCAGATAACCGCAGACCCGTTGCTGCAGATCAACTCACGGATGCAGCTTCTATTGTTACCTTATCACAGCGGGATCCATTGTAGAAGCTGCTGCACAGGGGAAGCAGGAAGCGCTCTGGCCAATCCTAGATTGTGATCTGCCAGCCAATCAGAGTCTCAAGGTGGGATTTGGAGACCTACTGCTGGCCTTTGATTGGCGTAGTCCCCTGCCTGCTTCTTCCTTTTCTTGCTTCCAGTTGGCAAGCCATTGCTGTCAATCAGAGATTTCATGGGTGGGCAAAGAAATCTGATTGATAGCACAGCATGCGAACCACAAACAAGAAAGGAAAAGTGGGTGGGATCCATATGGGGAATGAACCAATCAAAGTCTGAATAGTTGTACGTGAGCCCAAGCTTGGTTTCACCTATGGTTACAGATGCAGCTAAATCCTGGCATGCGGATTTCGGATTGGATTAATATTATCACTGAACAGATGCGAATGAGATGCGGTTCCACATTTTTGTATCCGCGCAGGGCTCTACCAATAGGCACAGCAAAGTTTGGTATGTTGGGGGAGGAAGTAAAGCAGATTTGTTAAGGAACCTTCGATAGAGGATTACAGAGTACCTCAAGGAAAGCTTCCTAGAAACCTTTATGGAGGGTGCTTGGGACATCCCAGGGAACATTAATAAACTTTTCTGCAAGGACCCCACTGAGTTGCTGCACCAGAAAATGATGCAGATGCAAAGAGTGCTAATGTTAATTTCTATCCTTTATCTCTTTTCTACCATGTTTAAAAAAAACCCCAATGCTCTACCTCATACTCATTATGAAAGTAAATGACTACTTAATAGAGCTCACCTCTCCTGCATCAGGCATGCCAGAACCAGAGGGTTGGGGCTGGTTAGATCGCTCTGGAACCAAACTGGCTTGCCATGCTACCAGATAACCTTGTCACCTGTCCTACAACCTCCTACTCCGTGTACCACATCTTCCTCCTTATCATACAAGATTAGGGTTGGAAGGGACTTCAGGAGGTCATCTAGTCCAATGCCTGCTCAAAGCAGAACCAGTCCCTGCCACTCACCCCCCCCCGAAAAAACAACAACCACCAAAAAAACCTCTCAGCCAGGGCTTTAGGAAGCCTGGCCTTAAAAACCTTTAAGGATGGAGTTTCCACCCCTTACCTAGGTACCCATTCCAGTGATTCACCACCTTGTTAGGGAAAAAAGTTTTCCTAATATCCAGCCTAGACCTCCGCCACTGCAACTTGGGATCATTGTCCCTAGTTCTGTCCTCTGCCACCGGTGAAAACAGCCTAGCTCCATCCTCCCTGGAACACTTCTTCAGAAGGCTGCAGTCAGATCTGCCCTCATTCTGCTCTTCCGCAGACTAAAGAAGGCCTGGTTCCCTCAGCTTCTTCTCATGAGCTGTGTGCCTCAGCCCCATGATAACTTATGTTGCTGTCCGTTTGACCATATCATTCCTGTAGTGGGGCCCCAAAACTGGATCCGGTACTCTAGAGATGATCTCACTAGTGCCGAATAGAGGGGAATAAGCACTTTCCTCCATCTGCTGGCAATAATTCTGCTAATGCAGCCCTATATGTTGTTAGCCTTCTTGGTAACAGGCACATTATTGACTCGTATCCAGCTTCTTGTCCATACTCTCCAGCGTATTTACCATGACCCCCATCTTACTGTATCTGTGAACTTGCTGAGGGTGCAGTTCACCCGTCATCCAGATCAGTAATGAAGGTACGGATGCTCCAGTCCCCTGAAATATCCTTAGGGCTCTTGGCAGTGTTGGTGAGGTTTCTGCTGTAGTAGCATGCAGTTCCTAGTAGAACCTGCATGCCTTTGGAGATGGCCCAGGCTGAAGATCGGCCTTCCTTGCTTTCTGGTATGTCTGCCTCACTCCTTGGTCTTTGCACTGCACTGCTGTGTGTCCCTTTCCTGTTCCATCTCCACTATGGCACTATCAATCTGTTCCTCGATATCAGCATTCCTGTGACTGGAATGTAGCTGTTGCTGCACAGCCTCCTCTCTCTCAGACCAAGCAGATCCAACAACTCTGTTGTACTTCATATGGGAGCGTGTTCACTGCAGAAAGCTTGCTTTGTCAGCTGGGAAGATGCTTTGTGAGTTCTCCATGCCAAGCGAACAGGAAGAGGAATTTCAAAAATCTGTGGCCTTTAAAGGGGAAAAGGCGTAGAAGGTGATAGAATTTCTAATATTATAAATTAATTTTGTTAAAAGCTTGGTAAATGCATTTTAAAATTACTACGTTAAAACATTAAAGTTGTAAAATCAAGCATTCGGAAGTTAGGAATTATAATTGCTCATGCAACCCCAATTTCAGTCCGTTGCATTATACTACAGCCTTTAATTACAAATCCACTTACATGGTTTTTCACAGGACTCTTGCATTTTTGGGTGCCCAGGGCTGTGTAGTGAATGATGCTGTTTGTAGGACCTACTGCATTATTTGTTATGGAAACAGGAAAGTATGAAGTGAATGGGGGTGTGGGGGCATGGCACTGGGAAGAGGGTTGGTCTTATGGTTAAAGAAGAGAACTGGAATCTGTCCCTGTCTCTGCTGTAAAGTTCCTATGTGATTCTTGGCATGTTATTTAAAGCGGAGTTTTCTCAGGTGACCACTGTGTGTTTGCCATTTTCTAGGTGCCCAGACAGAGACATCTGGGCCTGACTTTTAAAGTTCTGAGCACTCAAACCTACAACCAAAGTCAATGGGAGCTGTGCTTTGACCATACAAAGTGCTATAAAACTGAAGTGCCCTGAAAAACTAGGGCCTCTGTAATCTGATTGGGTACCTGAAATTACTGGACAGATGGGACAGTTTTGGCCTTACTCTTTCTCTTAGGTTTCTGTCTTTAAAATGGAGATTGTACCATCACTTCGGTTGACAGGTGCTGCAAAAATACATCCATTGGGATTTTTGAAGCACAGTGGTGCTTGTGAAGCCCATGAGGAAATATTTTTATTTAGTGAAGCATTTGAATAGTGTGAAGTAATTAAGGCATGGGGCCACACATGCTCAATGATGAGCATAGAAAGAAATAGCTACCATTCAGCTGAGCTCTGTCCATCTGGTATACTGAGTGAGGCAGGGGTCCTCTGGACAAAGTAGTATTGGATTATTAAATACTTAAAGGCACACGTGCAAGCGGACTGGATTAAAAGTTACACGGGCAACCTTAATTTCTGGGCATTCTTAACCTATGAGTGCTTGACTTTGAAACCTTAGTATACTTTCAGTATTTTTTAATATCTGTAAAACAAATGTGTACTATGGCAACAGTCACTGCCATCTCATTAACATACAGATCTCATAGACTTTTCTTCCAGTCAGCTTTGTGCCTCTTTCCCTGTATATTTGTTTCTTTTGTGCTGGTACCCATAACAACACCAACTGGTAGCCAAAAATGCATCACAGAAGCATGTCGACCCAGCTTGGGAGTCTTTCCTGTGCAAGGAGATCTACAAGTCAGTGCTCAGATTTGTTCAGCTACTGTGTCAGGAAGTGAAATCTGGAGGCAGTGAGTAGGCCTCTGGGTCATATCTTTTCCAGTAGCTCTGATATCCTGGGTGCTGAGATGGTGACTGGAGGAAATCAATGCATTCGTTTCACTAACCTTTTAATGCACTAGCTGTGATACCCTTGGTGCTGAAGTGAAGACAGGAAGAGCTGAATACATTGTTTACTAATATATTAATGCTGTGGTGAGGCTGAACATAGACGTTGCTGGTAGCAGAAGTGCTAGTTGGTGAATTAAAAAATTGTACTAATGGAGGCGTTTCCAGGAGAGAAAATAACAAGATTATGGGAAAAATGCATTTGTGCAGGCAGCACAATTTAAGATCCTGTTAGTGTGACTGGATGTCTTGATGTTTAACCCTTCAGCCTGCATCCTGATCAATGTACAATTGGGATGCCATTTATCCCAGTATTCAGGTAAATATTCTGTTCCTAGCCACCATGGCTGCCCCAGAGCTTCTAGCTGCTGTGGGCATCTCCACAGCTCCAAGCCCCAGTGGCGGTTGGGCGCTCCAGAACTCCACCTGCCTCTGCTGTCTCACCCCTTTCCTGGGCTGACTGTTCTGCCCTGGGGGCAAGGAGGGCTAGCCCAGAGGTGAGGTGAGAGAGCGGAGTCTGCCCCATGAGCTGGCCCACTCTGCCCCTGGGGGTGCAATGGCTGGCTCAGAGGAGGCGTGGGAGCATGGGGCCCAGCTTCTGAGCCTGCCCACACCACCGCCAGGGCCTCATTGGCTCATGGGTAGAGCCAGCCCTGCTTGGCATGCTGTATAATATTGAGGTGGTAGATTGTTTCCAGGTCAGTGCTGTAAAAGGATTGTCTCTGATGTAAATGCAGAATAAATGTGTTAAATTTGTATAGAAGAAAGTAAAATCAGGACTAAGAAACTTAGCAGTCTTTTAGTATATTGTTGGGTGTCTAGTGATGTTTGTGCAGTGCT
Source organism: Podocnemis expansa (assembly GCA_007922195.1). Lineage (NCBI taxonomy): Eukaryota > Metazoa > Chordata > Testudines > Podocnemididae > Podocnemis > Podocnemis expansa. The sequence continues at coordinate 4,985,302 of ML682206.1, read as the reverse complement.
ATTTTGCTTATATATAACAGAAGGATCTTTTCTTAAAATGCTCCTGTACTTTCTGTGGAACCGTATGAAGTATGCAGTCTGAGTTCCTAGGTTTATTTATTCTTCATTTGTATTAGTGGAGTTTGAAGGATTCTTTGTAAGTCAGTTGAGATCTTCAACAAGCCACTAAAATTGCCACAGGACTCCTTGTTTGTTTTGCTGAACTAAACTAACACAGCTACCCCTTTGGGTTTAGAAAATCCTGATACTGTATCTCTTTTCTGCTGTTTGTCTGTGAATTTATAGGAAAGGAGGCCTTCCATGCTGATAGTTTTCATAACTAGCTGCTGAAATATAATCATGAAAACTGCCTTAGGCAAAATAAAGGAGTCTGGTTTTCAGTTTAAATAAATTTCCACCAGAAAATACGTACTGTATGGCTGGAAATAAAGGCAGCTGTTTTATAAACTAAAATCTTCTTTTAAAAAGTTCTGGATGACGTCTGTGGGTGTATGAGTACATATATGTTGTTTCAGTGGACTGCGTCCCATAAAATGGTCCTGTGTATCTTGCTGTGTGATCTTTAAACAGAGACTTTTTATTCTCATTATTTCATGTGAATAGGATCTGGATTTAGTTTCCATTGCCATGTCCTGTGTCATTGAACAACCAGGATGAAATGCTACAAGATGCCATATTGCCAACGTAACACGACCAAATGCTGCTGACTAAGGGTCTTATGCTGCCAGCAGTGCAGTCACTGTTTGGTGTTGTTTTGCAAGCCTTCAACTATTAAATGTAATGCCATTTTTTGTCAGTTTTAGGACACCCTGCCTCCCCAAATAAAGTTGATGAACTTCTGCAGTTGGGATCAGCATGCTGAAATGCATCTGTAAATGTTTAATGTGGCATCAATATATAGAGAATTCTTGTTCTGAATTTTTTTATGTTGAAATCCAGAAGCACAGAATCATAGGGGTAGAAGGGACTGCAGAAATCATCCAGTCTAACTTCCTTTCAAGATGCAGGATTTGTTCTCAGCCACCTAAGACAGATGGCGATTGAGCCACCTAGGAAAACCTCTAGTAAAAAAGGTTCCATAACTTCCTGGGGCATCTGTTCCAATGCCCTACCTGTTCTTATAGTTAGGAAATTTTTTTCTGAGATTAAATCTAAGTCTGCTGTGTTGTAGTTTGAACCCATTGCCTCTAAGCTTGATGAGTGCCTGCCGGAATGGAGGTAGAAGCTATGTATTGTGCTCTAGTCTAAAAATTGGCTTCTGTTGGACCTGTGAGGGAGTTTTTCTCAGAGGCCCTGCCGCTGAGAAAGCTTTGCACTGGTTCTTACATACTAAAATGTGAGCATTTTTATCTAAAATTCTCCTAGCCTGTTTTTAGCAACCACCATAATACACGGGGGGACAAAGAGGAGTTTTGTAGATAATAATCAAGAAAATATTACACCTATAAGTGAAAAAGAATCTGTTTATTAAGAACATGAATCCAGTTGTAGGAGTTGGAAGAATCATGTAATATATTGTCTTGATAACAAGCTGCCACATTCTACAATAAACCTTGGTGTTCCTTGATCATATGATGCTAGAAGAATCACAGAAGAGTGGGGGTGAGAGGGATCCGAGGAGGTCATCTAGTCCAGCCACCTGCTCCAAGCAGAGCCAATTCCAGCTAAACAATCCTAGCTAGGGCTTGGTGAAGCTAGGCCTTAACCTCTAAGGATGGAGATTGATTCCACAACCCCTGGAGATAAACATTTCAGTACTTCATCACCCTACTAGTAAAAAAGGTTTTCCTCATCCAGTCTGGATCCAGATAATAGCTCCATTGCAATTTGAGGCCATTGTTCCTTGTTCTGTCATCATCCAGCATTGAGCATAGCCTAGCTCCATCATCTTTGTAATCCCCCTTCAGGTAACTGAAGGCGGCTGTCAGATCTCCTCACTCTTTTTTAGTCTGCAGACTAAACAAGCCCAGTTCCCTCAGCCTTTCTTTGTAAGTTAAATGAGGCACTTTCAAAAACTATTATTCTCGTGCAATATTGGTAACAAACACTGAAGCACTGAGAACCTGAGAGGTAAATTTATTGTGAACAGAGAAACTCTGTTGATTTTCTTCGTCCACAGAGAGAGGCAAGAGTACGCAAAGAACATAAATAGGGACCAATATATTGGATTTTAAAAACGTGTTCACTTTTAATTATTTAAGGTGTTGCACGGGTAAAGAAATTGTATTATGATATATGATTTTTAAATTGATAGTGCCCCTTTAAAGTGACATTCATTCAAGTTTGGCATTGTGGCCAGATCTGCACTACTTTGCTGGCCTTTGTTTCATTTAGCTCTAGCTGATACTAGATTCCATAGTTTTGATGTAAAACTAATTTACACATTAATTTACTACTAGGCCAGGAACAACACTACATCTGAGGATTAGGGATAATGTCCTCATGAAAAGGCAGCTCCTCAAATTCAGCAGTGCGATTCTTACCAGAGTACCTTAGAAAATGTGTGAATCTTACAAATGCAGATACAAAAAACAAAGATGGGAATGGATGCCATAGTAAGATTAAGCATTTGAGATGCTAGTGAATAGCCTGCTTATCCTGCCACCATCTCCTGGGAAATGGGGAGGGGCTGAGCTTTCTTCTATGGTTCTGTCTCTGAGTCCTGACTGGGGACTCTCATTTATGCCCCCGGTTGGTAGGTGTCTGAAATCTGAAGCCTTCCCTCCCTCCTCCCTTTCCTTCTCATCTGCAGACTCAGGTAGACAAAATGGCATTGTTTATGCTGAATTCATATTCCCAACCTTAATTTTTATTTCAAGTGAAACAAGGAATTCTAAACAAATAGATGATATGTAGGTTTCTACCATCCTCCAAATAAAGTTTTTTTTGAACTCAGTCTTCCAATGCGGTGTTCCTGGATTGGGCTGTTCAGTCTTTTGCTGGTAGGTGCCTGAACTTGGAGCTCCTTGTTCTGCCCTACTCTTGTTGGCTGTTTGGAACCAAGACAGTATTTTTTTCTTAAAATCACCTCTCCTTCCTGTGTGCTCCAGGTTCCTATGTAGGAGGCAAGTGTCTTCTGTTAATCTAACTCTTCATTTCTGAATCATCTTCAACAGAGAAATACTAAAAAACAATTGTTCCTGAATATGCATTATATACCCACTATTGGACAGCCAACCATACTTACTCAAATGTGTGGACTTATCAAGGGTAACATGCTCACCTATGGGTGAGGATCCTTTAAGGAAAAGTCAGCCCCAAAGAGGTGCTAAGGACTTCTGTATTAAAAAAAGCAGAAACATAGATGTGAATTATTCAACATCTTTTTACCTCTAAATCAAAAATAGTCTTGACTTTTTTTTTTAGTATATGCAGTTATGGAGAGAAAGTAAGAATGGACAAACTTTTCCTTGGCTTTCATTGGCTGGACTTCTGTAATTTATGTTTCCTATAAATTTCAGATTGTTTAACTACAGACAGCACATTCCCTAAATTCAGAGTTACATGATAGATTAAACTATGGTTCTCAGCCAGTGGGCTGGTAAAACAAACAAGGAGACCTGTGGCGCTTTTAAAGACTAACACATTTCTTTTCTGGATGAGCTTTCGTGGGAGAAAATTCCACTTTGTCAGGCACTTTGAAGATGGAGGAACTTATGTTCTGTACATTCCCCCAGCTTCAAAGCATGTGATGAAGTGAGATTGTCTCCCACGAAAGCTCATGTGATAAATAAATGTGTTAATCTTTAAAAGTGCCTCAGGACTCCTCGTTTGTTTTGCTGAACTAATCTAACACAGCTACCCTTTTGGAACCAATGGGTTGTAACACCCAAGTGTAGCTATGAACAGATTTTAAGGAGTCATGACCACCATTCCTTTCTTTATTGCTAGGTAAGAGGGGAGACCCAGAATATACGGAAGGGGAGGAAAGTTTCAAAACTTCTGTTCTAACATGGAAGTCACAGTATGACTGAAGTTGAGAATCACTGGACTAAATGTTCCACAAAAAAGCTAAGATTTTTTGCGTATGGCTATAAGTGTACATGAGATTATTAAACATTACCAATTATTGAAGTTAAATGATCCAGTCAGTTTATTTTGAAAAGTTTCTAAATATATATTTACTTAGCCCAAACTCCTCATGTAAATAATGAGTCTTCAGAAATCACTTAGACTGAACCCACTCATAAAAATTTGGGTATGTAAATATGCATTTGCCTGAAGTGCCATAAACACACTGTTTAAAAATACTATTGGAAAATTTTGAAATTTATCTTAGTCCCACCCCTACCGAAATGAAACACATATACAAACTGTTCAAATATTAAAGCTTCAAGTAGACTTTCTGAATCCAGGAAATTTGGATTTTACACTGATACTCTGTTCATTCTAAATTCTTGACTTTATTTAGTTTAGATCAGTTTACAGATGATTGCATCCTATTAATTATAGGTGTAGATGATTTTTCCTTTCTCTGTACAGTTGTACAAGGATCCGTTCTGTGTTTGATTTGTTGACTGCTGGTAACTATTTTGTTTTTTACCTGTAGTACTTGGTGAATGTGTGTTTTGGTCAGAGATTTCCACATCCAGGTTTGTTGTTTAAAAATCACATAGTCACTTTGCCTCACTTTCACATGAAAACGTTGTACTATTTCCTATTGCAGGTAAACTCTGAGATTACTTGTACCTAAAAGAGATGGCAAAGAAAAAAAATCACACTTATTTTTCTTTTTTCAGTTTGTGTCTGTTGTGCATTTTGTGTGTAGCAAGTTTAACTAGCGATGGAACGTTAAGCCTCACAAGGGGATGTTTACCTTTAATAGAAGCAGCAGAGTTGGAGCTGAAACTTGTGATAAGCAAGCAACTGAGGAAGTGGCATTTTCTCCCAGAGAGCTCATGTGATAAACAAATTTGTTAGTCGTTAAAAGTGCCACAAGACTCCTTGTTTTTTTTTATGAAGAAAACCGGTCGGCCTGAGCTGGTGTTGCTCTTGGGTCTGCTTGAAAGATCTTCAAATGCAAGCAGAGGAGCATTTAAACTCTTCTTTGGTAAAGGGATTTTAAAAAAAATAGTTAGGACAGTATTTGAAGAATGCTGTATCAGAAAATTAACTTTTTAAAGTAGTCAGTCTTTAAGAATAAAACCAAGTTGATGCTTTGTCTCTAAGATGAAAAGCCTTCCCTAGTATGCTTATATATAGCAGGGTCACATGCATACATTTCTGTTTAAAACAGATAACAGATACTACTTGTTTAAAAAACATCCCTGCAGGGCATTTTGAATTGAAGCAGTTATCAAAAATTTTGTGATTGGATAGAGGAGTGCTCAGGCAACTAACGGTGAGTCCTTGGCTTTTTTAGGTAAGCAGATGGCATTTGGATTGATCTCTGGCAATCAGCTGTCTCACTGATCTCTGTAGAACCAACCTGTTGCTTGGTTAATTTCCAGAATGGAAAAATGTAACAGTTAAGTTCATCAGAATGGTAGATGCTCTTGTGATTTCATGCTAATTGGCCAGTTGGACCAACTTTTCTTACCTTTGAATGCAACTCTTTATTAATGCAAATGAAGCAGAGAATTTTTGTTTTTAAATTTTATGAATAGAGAATCTAAATCTGGTTTTCTTTGGTTAGTAATATACATAGAACTTTTGTCTGATTTTCATTCAACTTTCTGTGTCTATTTGTGATTGTGACTAAAACAATGTAAATGTACAGTACTTTGTAAACACTTAGTAGTTGCCTTGGCCAGATCAAACATACCTTTTCATCTATGCTTAGGTATATGGGCAACCTTTTCTTTCTGTTATAGTCCTTGTTCCAGTCAGAAGCCTTTGTTGCCTCCAAGCAACTGTGATGTGCTATCTTGATGGGCCGGCTATACCTGAAGACAAATTATAAGATTTTTCTGGTTCAGAAACCAGCTCTGTACTTTCTCAGCAGTTCCATGCAGGGAGTGGGAGGTGTACAGATTGCACTGGCATCCAGTTTATTTCCAGGTGTAATTCAGGATGTGGATTTATATTAGCTGCGTATATACCTGTGTACCTTCTCTCTCCTTGTTTGATCCTGACGGTTTGCAGCAATTGTAACTCTCGGTCCCCACATCTGTAGTCCCGGGTGGTGGGGCAGGGTATTCTTGGTGGCAGGTCTTTGGTTGTGGAACTTCTCTTCCACTGAGGCTGTGATGTGATGCAGCTTAATCTTCAGGTCAGGCTCATCTATTTGCTCAGGGGTCTGCAGGGCAGCGTTGAGTAAGTACTCTTTAGTTTGAATTATGATGCAAGTTTTTACATAATAAGTCCACTAACAAAATCAATTAGAAAAATAGTAAGCAAAACACTACTCTGCGAAAGTGCAGTAATGACATTTCATTATCCTAGGAAATATTTTTACAGTATTTCTTTGCACGTCTGAATATTTAAAAACTAGCTGTATTAGCCCCCACTTTAAAAACATTTTTAAAAAGAGATCAGATTGTTCTGTTTCATTAAGAGGGCCAGAGTTGGTTGATCAAGATATTGTTAGTTCTTAAAGCTGAAGTTTTTCCTTACTGGAAACTTGGTTGTTTCCTGCCCCCTCCCATGTTATGAGGGGACAGCCTGGCCCCCCACCCCCAGCTGACACCAGGCCCGAGTGGCAGCAGATAAGTGCTTCGGGGGTGGGAGGAGTGCCAGGACGGGCTGAGTTGTCTCTTCAAAGGACACAGGAGGAGCTGAGGGGTGCCCCTCAGCGCTCCCCATACATTGTGATGTCCCCTTCCATCTTCACATGGGGTAGGTGGGTGAGGCTGGCTTGTCCCAGCTGGGGCCCAGCTGGGCACTGTGTAAGTAGGGAGGGCGGGGGCAGCTGGGCTGTCCCTTTGAGGGGTCAGGGGACACAGAAGGTGCTGAGGGGTGCCTTCTTCCTCAGGAGGGAGGGGGTGAGGCTGTCCTAACTCAGCTGGGGCTGGGCTGTGGGGCTGCTGCAGCCTCATGCCAGCCCCACCCCCCAGCACAGACCCACCTCCCTGGGCCAGCTGGGGGGCAGGACCCCTCCTGTCCTGTACGTGTGTATGAGGGGGAAATGAGGGACCATGGGGGCGGGCAAAAATATGGACTTGGCCCCCAGGCGCTAGACACCTTTGGTACTCCACCCCATCTGATATTCCCAGATTTGGAATACCAACAGAGTGTGAACAGAACAGAGAAAGAGGACAGACAATAAAGGAGGGAAAAGAAGAAACAACAGAATGGATTAATAACAGTAAATTAGCTCTCCAGTAGCTGAGCTGTCTAAAACCTGGTTTTGGAGGAGAGTCATCATGTCTGAATGCTCTAGTTTCAGTGTTAGTCTAGTCAGTAAAACAAGCAAGGAGTCCTGTGGCACTTTTAAATGTTTACATATTTGTTAAAATGTTTTAATCTTTAAAAGTGCCACAGGACTTCTTGCTTGTTATGTCTAACTACTTACTAAACGGACGCTATTTTCTGCACTGAGAAACCAACTCCCTAACTAATCTAGGCAGGTGCATCACAGAGAAAAATGCTGGAATAAAACAGCAACTATTTCCTGGAAAGCCTCTGGCTTTCACTCTGTATGTACCCATTTGTGTTGGGATTTCTTTAGATAGCAGCATCAATGTATCCATTTGCTGGAGCAGTTCTTGGTTACAGGAGCACAGATTCAAGGATCTGTTATCCGCTCAGTTGGTTTTAGATTCAGCCACAAGACCACATGGTGCCCAATCTCAGAGAGGCGCCAATGGTCATATTTTCATCACACCACTCAATATGTAGTCTTGATGTTTTGAGTACTAGAAATAAGAAGCTGTGAGGAGAAAGGGAGTGAAAAGCAAACAAGAGCAAGTGTCAGGTGTGCCAATAACATTGTACAAAAAGAGAAGGGGTGTCTACTTACTACACTGCTAAGGTATGTGTTTGTGTGGGAACCACTCCATTAAAGTATTTACAAATAAGAACAAAATGGGGAACTTCTTATATGAAACCATATTTACATAATATTAAGTTGTGACATAACATGGCACAATCAAAGCAGAAATGCTGTGCTTGTGCAAGGGGGCAAAAAAACCTCTTAAAGGTGATAGTCAAAGGAAGAAGCAGAATTGAGTGTCTTCTTTTTGCTTCTTCATTATAAAAGCTAGAAGAGTTTTGAGCTTGGATTGTTTTTCTTTCCAAAAGTTTTTCCACTTCACTCCTTCTGTCTTACCTTGTAAATATCAGGAGTGTCAAATCTTGCATTCAGAGTTTTGCCGGAGGCTCCTTTGGAGGTTCAGAAAAGTGGATTGGGAGCATTCTGTGCCTTTTAATTGACGGTGTAAAAATGTTAAAACTTTAAGCAGGATATTTTTTCTCTACACACTTAGGCAGAATTTAAATGAAATAGATGTTAACAAAAGAACGGAGTTGACATCTAACTGAAAATTCTGTCTCCGCATATTTCACTGCCATGATATTTGTGATGTCATAATGCTACCATATTTTCTATTCTCCATGTCGTCTTTCAGGAAAAATAGGGTAAAGAAGACCAAAATTTCTGAATGTAACAAACAAGTAAAATAAAAAGTTTGGCAGGTGGGTTCAGCATAAAGAAGAAGAAAGAAAGACAAACACTTCTTTTCTTTTACATGTCATCTTTAACTTCTTAGGGCTCACCCCTGCAGATCCTTATGCATGAGGAATGCTGCTGAAGCAGTGACAGTACTTCTTGAAATACTTCTGCAGGTGAGTGAGGTTTTGTATAACCATGTCCTTTTTTATACACTCAGTTGTGCCTATGTATTGTGGATAATGAGAGACTCTCTCTAAAATTTCAATCTCAGAATAATTAGATTGATCATATATTTTTTTAAGCTCATCATCACCTAGCCCCATTGTGCAGGTAGGAAACTAACACATCCTGCTTTTTAATACAGTTATGAATGACCAATCCGTAGCAATGTTCAGTACATTGTCACAGCACTGGGACTAGTGTATCAAATGAGATGTGGCCTCTTTAAGCCATAGATGGCCAGCAGGAAATTCCCTGGGTGGTATGGCTTATGTGCCATCTGCTCTTTGCCCCCTCATAGAAGCAAATTACATGTGGTAGGGAAGGCATGAGGGAAGAGAACATGCTGAATTATGATGATTCTACATTGGTATAGTGTCCTTCATGGCATAACTTAGAGCAGCCATGTAGCTCATCTCATTGGTGTGGGCCAGCACAGACTGGCCTTTAACATATGGGCGTTATAACTAGTTTTCTGGCCTTTTCTGGGTCAAATGGAGTTTGAGTTGGAGAGACCCTGTCAGTGTTAATTACATACTATGTGTTATTTAAACAGAATGTATAATATTAAAAATAAATACCCTGCTGTACGTGTATTGTGCAGCCTGTCTCTCTCATATATCTTGAGACTGTTACCCTCTCCGCTGGTTGTTGTTTGTAAGATGATGACTTAATTCAGTGTGCTGTTTTTTGGGATAGGCTGTTTTTTCTTTGGCCCTAAGTGCTGACTTAGGAAGTGATAACATTTTAGCTGCTTATCTGTGACCAGCAAACGTAACTGGGGAATGCTAATGAGTCTGTCGTGAAGTTGTTTCCAGACACTGCCAGAAATAAAATGGAGTTAATGCCAGAAAACATTCTGCTTTCCTCAGTCTCTAATACAAAACTGTCAAAGACCAAGGGTCTCATCCAGAAATCATTTTAGACAGTGGAAAAGCTCCCGGTGATTTCAATGGACTTTGGCTTAAGCCCTAAAAGCACAGGAAATAAATCAACTTTCCACCTGTATTTTGCCCTTTTAAAAACATGCTCATGGTCAGAAAGAACTCTCTTTAAGAAGTCATCTTGTCTTCATAACTTCTGTAACAAAGTGGCTCAGTCTGCTTGTCAAACGAAGTTTTATGTAAGTGAGCAACTGTAAAATTGAGCTTTGTGCAGGAAGCTTGGCCTAGTACCTGGTATCAAGCTGTGTTCCTTCTGCTTCATATATCATTGCTAACCATCATCAATCCTAAAAATTCTGGAATTGGACCTTAGCTTGCGGTTTTGTTCAGTTGTGCAAGGCATAATAAAATACAGTTTCTCTCTTTTGTAGGTAACAGTGTGCCCCACTACAGCTAGTGCCTTTTAGCAACTGTGATTATTAGTGGCACATTGATCATTTCTTGTATCCGCTATCCAGATAATACCTATTGATGGTACAAGATTATTTTTTATTGTAGCTGAAAGTTAATGTAGTTGTTTTCTTCTTTCAAGTGAAGTGATTAAACTATACAATGGTTTAAAACTTGCTGCTTGATAGTTTTTCTTCCACATTTATATGTCTCTGTTTTTGTTTTTCAATTCTCTCCTCCCAGCATTTCAGACCTAAAATTAGTTATTCCTGTTCTGTGTACTGAAAATGTTTTTTATTCTTTCCTGTTGTAAACCACAAACTAATTTAGACAATGCATACATAGGAAAAGAGATTTGCAGCTAGAATCTGAATATGCAGTAAATCTCCATCGATAGACTGTCACATTGATAGGCCATTACCATTGGTAGAAAGGTATTTTTCTTAATGTACATTTTCCTGGCTCATATATCTCTACCATGACATTAGGGTGGTTTCCAAGTTATTATAAAGGACTACAGAAGTAGTTTAGTGGGTGTGTGGGAGTAGTAGTCCATCTGGTTGGTTACTTGCCTGCATCTACAAATGACTGGTTTCAGACAGGAATTTTAATTTTGGAGTTCTGGTATTCGGTTTTGCATTCAGCTTCCTAGCCATATGTGATTTCAGTTGTCAAAGTAGTCATTCAAATGTGATGAAAGATTCCTGTGGATTCTAAATGACGTTACTGTATGGGAATGAGGCAGGTTAGACTGTTCATCCCTATACAGGTTTGGTTTTTGGGTATCTGGGGCAATTTTTTTTTTCAGTAATATTTTCAAAGGTATCCATTTGCACAGCTTCAGGTAACTTAACAAATGTTGTTAGAAAGAAGCTTATCATATGGGCATAATTGTGCACCTTGGGATTTCTTACACTTTCCTCTAACACATTTGGTATAAGGTACTGTCAAAGTGAATATAACAGACCAGGTTGCCATTGATTTGATGGAGTACAGCCTCTCCCCTTAGTGGTTTTGTTTTTTTAATTCTATCTTTTTATAGAGGGGTTAGTCTACTTCAGCAAAACAAACAAGGAGTTCTGTGGCACTTTTTAAAGACTAACAGTTTCATTCATCTGACAAAGTGGGACTGTGCCTACAAAAGCTCGTGAAATAAACAAACATGTTAGTGTTTAAAAGGGTCATAGAACTCCTTGTTTGTTTGTGTGTGTGGGGGGGGAGCAACTTTGTTGTGAGATCAGAGTTACATTTGTAAAATTTCTGTACATAGAGATGCTCGTTTGAGGTACATAGGAGCTTTTGCAAAGTCAGTGTTTGCTGAAAAATTCCTTATAATACTTCCCTCTTGGGTAGACTGTTGAAAAACAACTGAGATACCTTATGGCCAGCATTCTGACCCATTCCCTACAAGGGTCAGACCTTAGGCAGAACCCAATATGCTCTCTAGATTTGTATGACCCCTTCAAAGTATGTTGCTTTACTAGTGGAAATGATTCAGTAAAAGATGTTATCTCACACACTTTCAGGTGTATTTCAGTCTGGCTAATTGCGAGAGCACTCATGCAGTAGCTAGTGGTATGATTTTTTCCTTTTTAATCTGGGAAAAGTAGCGAGGTAACTGAGTTTGTTGTAGTAATAGCTTGTTTTTGAAAAAGAAAATGCTTTTTTGATTGAAGACTATTGATTTTTCAAATACAGTCTTTGATTTTGCAGCTTTCAGTGTGAGGTGTCAGAAGAACAACTGAAACTTGGTGGGTCAAAGAAGACTCATTTGTTACTTACCAGTCACTATCTAGTAAGTTTATAGATTTTATCATTTTGTCTAGACAAGAGTTTCCCTGATTTCCACAGCTGTGATTGAGTAGTCCATTCGTGAACTAAAAAACTAAGGTTACCATCCTAAGACATTGGGCAAGATCCTCTATGGTGTGGTTTATTTTTGTTATTTATTGCAGTTGTAGAATTTACCACAGAATTGTTGTCCAGATTCTTTCCTCTGAAAAAAGCGTTCTAGCCAATGTTCCCTCTAATTACTTGTAGACTGTGTGTGCAAACAATTTCTTTGTGTGTGCAAAAATATTTCTTTATGGGCACCAATATTAGCACTATTGAATTTTTTTGTGCGTACTTTATTTTGTTGCGTGCGGAGGCTTCATGACGTGTGTGTGTGTGCGCGCACATGCACGCAGCTTAGAGGGAGCAGTGATTCTAGCCCTTTTAGTTGTGAAGAAAATCTTTCAAATGGAAACCAGTACACATTTCTGTTTTCCTGAGGCTGTGTTAATAGTGAAATCTAAAGATGGCAATACAAAACACTTCACTGCTGAACAGTTTAGCAGAACCATTCATCTAAATTCCGGGGCAGGGCAGTGGTTCAGTTTATTGCTGTTAAGGGTGGCTCAGAAGGGAAACAGAATTCAAGCCTCTTTCAGAAACATTTTCAAGCCATCTCTGCCCCTGCTTTCAGGGTGAAGGGTAAAAGAGATTTATTCTCTCGCCAGTATCTTCTGTGTCACCCGCTTCTTGAATAACAAAACTGAATCCATCTCGAGGAATACCTAATGGCTCCATCTTTTTAATTAAAACTTTCAGTTTCTTACGTGCAACTTCTACAGGGCACTGATAAGTTGTTAGAACAGAACGCTGTATCCCACTGGTAATTTTGGAGGCAGCTTAAAATCTGTTAGTACCAAATTAATGAAATTCAGGTGTTGAGAAGTATTAAATATTGGGATATGGGGCAGGAGGTTGGATTAGATCAGTGCTTTTCAGGTTTAGGGTTGGGACCCAGTACTGGGTCGCAGACCCTTAGGCACTGGGTCACAGCATCCCCTGCTGCTGCTGCTGCTAAAAGACTGGAATGCACCGCTGAAAGATGTAATTTCTGTGTCACAGGCTTAAATGATTTTTTTTCAATTGGGTCCTGTGGAAAAAAGTTTGAAAACTACTGGATTAGATGATCTTCTGAGGTCCCTTCCAAGCCTAATATTTTATGATTCTATGATCTCTCTCTCTCTCTCTCTCTCTCTCTCGACATGTCCTCACAACCAGCCAAGCTGATATAAGGCAGTTAAGTTACATAAATAATGTAACTTACAGTGATGTCCACACTACTGTATGTTGAAGGATGATACTCTTCTGTTGGCAGCTTTTGCTTTTCTTTGAGGTGGATTTCAGGGCACTCTCCCATCAGCTTAGCTCATCTTCACCAGACTTACTAAATTTATGCCACTTCATCAACGAAAGTGGCATCAATTCAGCATGTAGTGAAGAAATCTCTTCTGTTCTCTTTTCTCTCTCTCTTACTTTCTTTTGCTCTCAGCACTAAACAGATATCTTTAAATATTTATTTGTAAGCACATTTGCACAGCAGCGTTTTGTTTGGTTTTAGGCTGTTTGTAGGTGTGCGGTATTGTACTAGATGTAATTATATAAATGTGCACAGACATTTTAGGCAGAGAGCACGTCTTACTGTGACAAGTTACACTGGGGTAGCCATGTTAGTCTAGTTCAACAAAACGAACAAGGAGTCAGGTGGCACTTTTAAAGACAAACACATTTATTTATTTCACCACGAAAGCTCATGTGATAAATAAATTCGTTAGTCTTTAAAAGTGCCAACAGACTTCTTCTTCATCTTATATTGGTAAGCTGGCTTCTTTGCCCTCTGAGCAAAAATGGAGGTTATAAATTTTACTAGGCATCCTGGTCTTTCAGCCAGGACATGAAGATGGAGAAGGTAACAGTAGAAACATAGTTCCAGAGGGTAGCCGTGTTAGCTTAGTCCAGCAAAACAAACAAAGAGACCTGTGGCACTTAAAAACTAACAAATTTATTTATCACATGAGCGTTGGTGGAAGAAAATCCCATTTTGTCAGATGCTTTGCAAATACTTCTTCCAAGCATCTGATGAAGTGGGATTTTCTCCCACAAAAGCTCATAGGAGAAACATAACCACATTACTTTGGAAGAAATTCATAGAAATATAGCTGCAGTAAAGAGGATAGCCCCATACACTGAAAACCATATATCCTTATGATTGGAAGAATGGGTGGGTAAAGAGGTTTTTTGTTTGTTTTGTTTTGCGAGAATGAGGGATTAGTTTTACGAGCAACCAGCTGTCCAGAAATAGAGAGATGAACTTGAGAGTTGGGGTTTTTTGGATAGCCAGCGCCTAATCTGTGTTTTAGAATTTTCATCTGATTTTGGGGAAATGTTATTAACCCACAATAAACCACTGGAGGTTTGCTAACTCTGGCTAAACCAGACTGGAACTTGGACTCTATTCAGCTGCTAATCAGTGAAGATTAACTCAGGTCATGTGTGAGAGGTGGATTTGAGAATGGATTTCTTAGAACAATTTGCACTAATCTCGTATTGTACTGAATTGCCCTGGAATGTGGCATGATGTGTGGATTGACATCAGTTTTGAAATCCAACAAAGCTGCCTACCGTGAGAGGACTAAAGTTCACAGAAACTGGGTTTCGTTTTCAGAGTATTTTGGTAATCTTGACAAGCAAATCTTTTTATTTGAGGACTTTAAGATTCGTACTTCCAATCTCTAAGAAATGCCTTGCTAACTTCCAAGTGCATAATGCCATATTGAAAACCTGCTCACTCTTTATTTCATCTGTCTTTAGCTGTGAGAACTGCTATATCAATTCTGGAAGTTTCTGGTCATAGTGATTTTACATCAGAATGGTTTCCAGAAACCCAGAGCTGTAAACAAGCAGTGTTCAGACTTTTCAACCAGATGGTCAATTATATTATTTCAGAAAGGTCAAGGAGCCTCAGTCAATACTTGTGGACAGATTCTCTGGTCCACTTTTTTCCATTTGCACCCTTCAGATGTTGCAAAGAGAATTGAATTTCCCCACAGATTTTCTGCTAGAGATTTACCTGATGTGTGGGAATTCCCAGAGGGGTGGTGCCAATATATTTGTTTCCCTCCTTGTCAGTTGGGGACCATACCCAGCTGTGATAAATTAGAACAGACCCTATACTGCTCTGACTTGTGCCAGAACTGTGGCAAAAAATCAGGTTGTTCCTCAGCATCTGGGAAGGCAGATCATCTTTGCCAGGATCAGTTGGAACTAGACTAAATTTCTGTCTTGCTCTCTCTTTGGCCTCAGCAATTTGGCAAGAATTGGGTAATGGAACTGGCAGATATATTCTCCTATTCCCTTGCAGCTAATGGCCTTCAAGGAAGCAGGGGAGCAGCTGCTG
Organism: Podocnemis expansa; assembly: GCA_007922195.1. Lineage (NCBI taxonomy): Eukaryota > Metazoa > Chordata > Testudines > Podocnemididae > Podocnemis > Podocnemis expansa. The sequence continues at coordinate 4,969,971 of ML682206.1, read as the reverse complement.
TGAGTGCTTTCAACTCACATGAATGAGACCTACTGCTGGGGTTATATGGGAAGCAGTGAGAGGCTGTTAAGGAGCTGGTGCCACCATCCTTTCCGTAGAGACTGATTCAAACACTGCAGTCAAACAGCTCAAGAAGCACATTTTCAAGTTTCTTTCAAATACATATTTCCTTCTGAACTTATTATGAACTCCTGAAAGACAATCTCAAGGGCAATTTGGAGCTGCAAGGGATACGTGTAGAACACTAATACTGTAGACCGCATGGTGATCAAGTCTCAGCAGCCCTTTAGGTATGCAAATTGGAAGGCCATTTTAGGTGAGCCAAGAGATTATGATCTCCTCCACTTGAAACAACTGTTAAAGGAAATCTCAAAAAGAAAAAGAAAGAAAAAAGAAAGTACATTCCTTACCAAAGACAATTCTTAAGGTAATAAAAGAAACACACTGTTTTTTAAATTAATAGATATGTAACATTATAACATATATTAACAAATTTAGCCTGTATGTGAGAAAAGTAAATATATATTTCAGTCCAGAATTTTCAAAAATGCTGGGCTTGGGCCTACCTCTACTCCCATTGAAATTTTAGGGAATTTTACCATTGGCTTTAATGGTAGCAAAATTAGAAGAGAGCTGATTTCTTTAAAAAAAAAACCTAGTATGAGTGTTTAAGTACCTGTCTGTGAAGCTCTGGAATGTAATGGAATGTATTTTTCAGATTACTAAGTGGAAGAGTGGTCCTAGGTCAAGGGTGGACAAAATTTGCTCACAGCTAGGAACCAGCAATTCCACTTTTGGTTGCTAGAGGACACTCCTGCATTACATTTCTGCAGTGGAGCTAGGCAACCAGCTAGTAAAACTGGGCACCATGGTGACTGGAAACAGATTTGTTGAGGCCTGTGCTTGGTACAGGGTTGAGGAGAGAAGAATTTAATATGAAGATTTAGAACCTCTGCTCTAGGAATCCCCATTCCTTGCTTTTCCCTTTCTTCCTTCTAGTAATTTTTGAAAGTACTTGCATGTTATGTCATGTTAGCTCAGTTGGTCAAATTTCTCATTATACCACTGCATCCATTAAAAAAACAGTTTACTAGTTAGTATTGTTTACTTTTCCAGCATTGCAGCTTATGGTCTGATATTCATGCTTTAACAACCACATTTTTTATCTGTACTGCTTTTTTCATACCTTGCCCAAAATTCACCTTCAGGCACAGACTAAGGATGGAAAATTCCATCCCTAAATGTAAATATTAAGTTATGGTAAAAAAAAAAAAAGGGGGGGGGGGAGAAAGGAGAGAAAGAGAAGAGAAACTATATGTGAAAAGTAAAGTTCTGTGTGAAAAACCCAGGTATGTAATATAAGCAGAGTTGTTGGAGCCCTGTCTGTCCTAAGATGATATAGAGAAAAAGTGAATGAGATAATACTTGTATTAGACGAACTTCTATTGGTGAGGGAAAGAAGCTTTGAAGGTACCCAGAATGGGCCAGTTCACCTTGACTGGTCCCTTAGATTAGGAGTTCTTAAACTTTTCCTGTGGCAATACAATTGTGTCAGCAGAAGAAACCCCACACTGCTAAGAAAACCCCATGGGGGGGGGGGGGGAAGGGGGGGGGGTATGTTTCAGCAGAGGTTAGGGGCTCTTTTGGCTGTGGCCCATCTCCCAGTGGCACCATCAGCTGTGTGCTGTGACACACTAGTGTGTTGCGACACAGCAGTTGAGAACTTAAAATCAGGGGCATTGCTACACCTAACTATGAGGGGAGGCCCCAGCCCACGCCTGCCCCTGGGGCCCCAATTCATTCCCTTCCCCCCCTGCAGCGGCCCCCACCCCAAGCCTTTCCCACCTCCCTGGTGGCCCCCAGAGCCCTTCCCTAACCCCTGGTGCCACCGCTGGCTGCCACTGGCCTGGGCCAACGCCTCCCCCTTTCCTCACCAGGCTGGAGTGCCTGCCCCCAGGCTCCCCCCCCCCAGCTCCCTGACCTGGCTGCTGGGGGAGAGCAGGGCCGCGGAACATGCTGAGGCCCCCAGCATGACCCTGCTCTGAGCATGCTCAGAACAGGGTCAGGCCAGGGCAGGAGTTTTAGAAACTCCCAGCCCCAGCCTGGGACAGCTCCATCCTGGCCAGAAGACTCTGTCTTCTGGCTGGGCACAGGCTGCGGCCCAGCAGCATTCCCTGCATGTGGGCATGATGATGCACCCCCACGCAGTTTAGTGGTGGTATTCTCAGGGGCTGCCCCTGAATTTCAGAGCAGCTGAGGCCCCCTGAGGCGCCCCCCCCCCCAGCAACACCACTGCTTAAAATATGTGTTAACTATTTCTGCTAAACTATATTTGATTTCATGTCTAACTGCTGCACTCTAAGGACCTTTCCCAGACCTGAGGGAGAGCTCTGTGTAGCTCGGACAGTTGATTATGTCTGCACTATCAAGTATGTCAGCATAACTCAGTGGATCCTTTGCAGCTTGAAGGTGACAAAAATTTTTACAGCCGTCAAGGGTCCTAGTCTGTGAGCTCACAGAAATGGAGTGTTGTATGCACCATTAGGAACAATGAGCCTCTATCTATTTAAAGTAAACATTGTGGTGCCACTGTGTTCAGTTTTACATTTGCTATTTTACATCTACAAGTTACTCAAGGTATGTCACACTCACAGCCAAAGCACTAGTGTAGATGAGTGACTGTCACTACACACTGAAGCACATGGCCTGGCAGCCGTGAGCTAAGTCATGGTGGGTGGCCCGTTCCCTCCCCCACTGCAGCCAGCTGCTTCCTTGCTGATCTGTCCCCATGGCTGCAGCAGGGAAGCTGCATGCATCCTGTAGCTCCAGTCAGTGGTGCCCTTTTGCAGCTGGGGGACAGGAGATCAGTGGTCCCTTCCTTAAGGTTGCAGCGGGGACTCCAGAGCACAGGGACCCCTGGGGAGAGCTTTGCTGTGCTCCCTGATACAGCCAGGGGCTGGGGAGTGCTGAACCCCAGTCCCTTTAGCTGCATCAAGTATCTTGCTCTTTTCTTGTAACCCTGTAACAACATGCTCTGCGTGGATCCTGCTGGTCTCTTGTGGAGCCAGCAGGAGCAGAGCAGCAGGCCACTTTGAAAGAAAATGGCCTGCAGGCCACAGATTAGGAGCCACTGGTATAATGTAAGTCAGTTAGGGAGGTGAATAAACCATGCCTGAATGACATAATTTACATCAACTTAAGCCCAATATTACTGTGTTGGTGGGAGAGCTTTTACCAGCGTAGCTGCTGCTGCTTGCTGAGGGTGAGTAATGAAGCCGCAGGAGAGCGCTCTCCAATTGGCTTAGAACAGCTCCACTTGAGATCTGTACTGGTGTAAGTTCTGTAGACTAATGATAGCTGTGGTACAAGCTAACCAAAGGGACGTACTGTACATATTCACGGATAAGCCGACCTGCGCATAAGCTGACCTTGACTCTGAGCCCCCAAAATAGTAAAAATTGGGTGACCCGCGTATAAGCAGAGGTCCATCTGTGGTCTCAGCCTCCCCACCCTGCACTGCCGGCTTTCACTGGAGTTCCTGACATGCCCCAACCCCTATCACCACTTTTCCTTCGCCTCCAGGACACCCCAACCCATGCCACTGAGACTTAGAACTCCTGGGCTGGGGTTGCTCTGCTGGTCTGACCAACGTATAAGCCAAGTGCCTGTTTTAAAGAGAATTTTCAGGCATAAAAATCTTGGGTTATACACAAGTATATAGAGTAATAATGGAAGCTTATAGCAGTTGCTAAGTTCAACCAGTGTCAGTGTTGCTGTCATGCTGGGGGGAATTTGCTTTTATCGATAGCTGGTGCAATCGCACACTATCTTGCTCTGGATTTGAAGACTATACAGGTTAGGGATGGAAAAAGAGCTAGGCCTTGTTGTTGTGTTGACGCAGGTTGTGCCGGTGTACAGCCAAGCTGTAATTAAACCACCATTGCAAGTCCTCATTATGCTCCTGGTGTCAGTGGTGTACGTTCACAGTACCACCTCTTGCATTGTCAGAGGGAGCAATGCACTGTGGGTAGCTATCCCACAGTGTAGCTGCACGCAGGGTGCTTTGGGAAGGGTTTGCAGTGCCTCGTGGGGCAGACACAGCATCACATGGTGGTTTCTGAATCCCATCATTCCATGGGCATCCTGTTAGATGGACAGTTTGCTTTTCAGCTGCCTTGTCAGCCAAACATATTGCTGAATAGAAACACAAGAAGCTCACAGAAGTATGTGTGTGTATGGCTATGAGGATGAGAAGAGTGTGAGACAGGGAGTGTGCGTGTGAAAGAGAGGGAGAGAGAAACTGTGTATGGTTAGGCAGTGGTTCCCAGTGTTTTCTGTAACTTGGCACACTTCAGTGAGACACACAATTACATGACACAGCCACTTTGTTCAGCTGAATTGATTGCTTATAAATGTCACTTACCTTTACTATTGTTACAATCTTACTAGGGTGGTTTGCAAGATAGTGCATACAGTAAACTAAAGAAGGATCAAATGCATTGATGTTTCAGATCTACTGGAAAAAAACTACACATCATCTTAATTTTCCCCTTTGGCCACATGCAATTAGAATGTTCACGTTTTAGAACTGAAAACCTATTCCTTGCTTTTAATTTGGTGATTAATTTTCATGAGTCTTATGAGTTGTAATTTTGGTTGGGTAGAATATTGTTTAAGATGAAACAATGTTTGTTTTACATTGATTTTCATTACATTGATTTTGTACAAAATTTCATGTAACTTGGACAGTTCTTGCACAATGGTTGAAAACCACTGCTGTGGGGGACAGTGAGTGTCTCTTTAAGTTCAGAAATCAGCTGGAAGCAGACAATCCTGAGGTAGAAGCTGGTGCAGAGGCAGCTGATGTCTGTCTGTCTGTCCCTCCACCTCAGTGAAGACTTGTGCAGTGGCAGGAGGAGGGGGACACCCTGATGTCAGCCCCTGCCTCCCTCCCTGGCTTGGCACATTGGAATCTCTATCCCCTTCATCCCCAGCAGCAGCATGTGCTGTCTGCATGCCTGTCATAGGTCAGGATTGATTTGCCTGGAGGTCTTCCACACCTTCATCTCCCCATAAGACCCAGGAAAATGATACAGTCAGTCCAAACAGGATCATGTTTGTTGTTGGGAGTTGGAATACATAATTAGGCAGTAGTTGTGTGAGCTCTCCATGTGTTTGACTAAAGCATATCTTCTTCAAAAAGGCATCCAATGTTGATTTGAAGACATCAAGAGATGGAGAAGCCACTGAGCTACATCATTGTCTGTATGAAATTTTAGTCCGAATGGACTTCATTAGTGCTTTTCATGTAGCCTGTTGTAAAATTAGGCAAATATTTAGATGAGTTGCATACCCCTGGAAGACCTCTGTGTACCTCTAGGAGTACGGATACTCCTAGTTGATCTAAGGCACTCCCTAACCTTCAATTCTTGGGGCTATGTATCTGTTCAGTTTAGCTTGCCCAGCCTGCAGGGATAATACTAATCCTTCTGAAGGCTGGAGCATAGCTCTTCTGAGGGGAAGACAGGGGAGGAAATTGGAGTATTATAGACCAGAGCTCTGAATGGGTAAGTGAACAATTACTTTCCACATGAAGAAAGATACATGCAGAACTCCTGACATTTTTCAAACCCATCCTCATTTCAGTCATTCATCTTCAGACATCACAACTCCTCTTCTCTTTTGACATTTCTGTGCTGAAGAGTATACTGTTCTCCATATATTTTGTTTTTAAGTGAGGAGAAACAGGGTACACCAAACTAATCAGCCTCTTGAGTGGAGTATAGAAGTCTGGAAATTTTGAGAGCCACTCCCTTAGATGAGGTGATCAAAAGTCAGTTTGCTTCTTTAATTGGCGTTACCAAACAATTCAGTTTAAAAACACTAGTTTAGTTTTGATTACAAAATAAAACAAATATATTTAGCAACAAAGAGATTTTAAGTGAGTACAAGGTAGTCAGAAATTGTTATGAGAGAAATAAGAGATAAAACACTTTCTAGTAGCTAAGATTTAACAATCTAGACTTGGTTTGTGGTAAAATTGTTCTCACATGTTCCCAGCAGCATAGATGAGCAAATTCTCAAGTATAGATCCGCTCCTAAACTACAGAGGACTGTTTCTTTTGTCTTCTTTGATGAAAGAGCAAGAGAGAAAGGTAGAGATAGATAGCAAGGCCTTGTCCCCAAGGTCATCTCAATTGTGGTCATCTCAATGCTCTTAGACTCATTCCTGCTATATCCCCTATATCTTAAGTGAGAGTACTTCCAAGTAGAGATAGATGGACTGGGATGGTTTCATTCAAACTCTCACTTTGTCTCACTTCTGATGTTTCCAAGGGAGCTCACACTTACTCGTCTGTGGAGTTCTGTCTCAGCCGTTGGAGCAGTGCCCTAAGAGAAGTCACTGGTCTCTAACATGAGGGGGAAAACCACCCCAGTTTCTCTCTCTCACTCTATCTGTTTACCTTGCTGAAGGCCTTGGGGCTGACTCTTGCTTCCAAAGTCCCTCATATTGATGCTCTTAGACTGTTTCCTACTGTTTATCTATCTGAAGGCCTTGGGGCTCACCCTCTATTCCATGAGGGTGCATGCAGTGGCCATTAGCAATTTCCACCTGCCAATGAAGGGGCAGTTGATTTTTACCCATCCCTTAACTGCCCTATTCTGGAAGACCTTATATGTAAATAGCCACCCATTTGGTCCGTCTCCCCTAAGTGGGACTGCAGTTTAGTCCTCACATGATTTGTGGACTCTCATTTTGAACATGTAGCTAATGCTCACTTTCTCTTCTCTTCAAGAAGGTTGATTTCCTCATTGCCGTTACCTCAGCAAGGAGGATTAGTGACTGCTATATCATTGTGACAGCGGGCTGGTAATTCTTTATGGTTTTCTTCATCAGCCACAGTGTTTAAACTTCTAAATATAAATGTAGTGACAGATGAACTGAACATAGCTTGTGTATTTTACTTGGATCATTTTGGTTGACGTGGGTCACAAAATACATAATAAGTTTATATAAAAAATAAGAAATAGATGGGAAGAGTCTACATCTATAAACGTCCCAGGAGAGTTCTCAGGGCAGCCTGGAAAGCCATAAGTTTAACTTAAATCATACAAACAGATTACTCTAATTGTTACATTCAAACTATTATGCTGGCAGTCTGTTCAATGGTGATTTTTGAGAATACATTAAAATAGCCAGGTGTATGTTGTATTGGCATGTGCTTGTAAGGAAAATTAGTTCGTTTTGACATCATCTGCTCATTGAGGAGATATAATTGCTTGGGTTTTTCTTCTAGCAGGAGTCTTGGTCTTTAAAATTAGCTTGAATTTAAAATAATATATGTGCTTACAGAAAATTAAATGAATTTCTCTTCACATTTGCAATTTGCAATTTTGTCTTCCAGCTTTTATTGTTGTGGAAAGAAGAGTCTCAAAGTGTTGTGAGCAACTACGAGGATTTCTCCTCCTAGCCTGGACCTGTCATGGTAAGCACTTGAATTTTTTCAGGAGTGACCAAAACAAAGTAGACTGAAGGATGAGAGGGTAGATGTGTGATAAGAGATGCTGTTCTCTGTACCTTGCAGACATCTCTTTCTAGGCTTCTGGTTGAACTGAAAGTCTGGCTTTTGTTGCCTTTTTATTTGTCTTTAAGCAATTTGTGTTTTAAATTTGTGATGAGAGTCTTGCATTGTTCCACAGGTGCCATCTGCCAGCTTGGTGACATATAAACTAAGACATTATTTTTCAATCCAAATTCTTATTAATTAACTATGTACTGTTCATGGCACTTAAATGGAATTTATTGCATGGCTGTTTGAAATTAACTTGCTAGTGCAGTTTTACTGATGCACTGTGTAGAAGGGTGACGCTGTTTAAATTGCACTGGAAAGGTGCAGATTTGTATAGTGTAAGGACTGAGTTCATTTCCTGAGTAGTGTATTTAAAATAGAAGGGCAAATACTTCACTTCAGGTTTTTTATTTAAGAAACGAAAGAGATCCCAGATCTGTGTTTTACTTTGTAAAGTCTTGGGTCACTAGATATGTAAAACTGCAACTATTATCTCACTTCAGTTGGTCACTTGTAGCTGAATTCTTGTAATAGTTACAATGCCTGAGCTTTTCATTTGTCACTGGGAACTCATAACATCTTTTGTCAATGGAGAGGTCTGCTGTGGATTGGTAAAGTATTGAATTTATCTATAGAATTTTGTTTCTAGGATGAAGAGACTCAGCACAGCCTTGAATGCATCCAGGCTAATCAGATCTTTCCCAGGAAGCAGCTGATCCGAGAGGATGAGAATCTTCAGGTAGTCACTGGATCACTCTTTACCTTTCCTTCCGTGACAGATGTGCACATCTGTTACTGCTCAGTCTAAACAAAATCTCATGGTGCAATAAGTGAGCTCTTTTGAGACAGCCTCTGCCATGGAAAGGTCTTGCAATGCATAAAGTGTAAGGCATAATGTTGTAAGGAGTTTTGCTCAACTGGCTTTTAAACTGATTTAGTTAAACTGGTGGCATATCTCATGAATACACTCTTATTTCAGTTCGAAAGGTTTATTTTAGTTTAACATCAACTTAATCTTGATATCTTTATTATAACTAATACAAACCTGGTTTGTATCACAACAAACAAAACACACTTTTTTGCCCTGGGTTAATTAAATAGATTTTAAATTAATAGATTCACAGGTCTGGAAAGGACCATTGTTGTCTTCTACTTTGAACTGCTGTATAATGGGGGCCATAGAACTTCCCCAAAATAATTCTTAGAACAGATCTTTTAAGAAAACATCTGAACTTGGGTTAAAAGTTGCCAGGGATGGAGGATCCTGCCATGACCCTTGGTAAGTTGTTCTAGTGGTTAATTACTCTCACTGTTAAGGTTTTTGTTTGTTTGTTTGTTTTTGCATTATTTTCAGTCTGAATATCTAATTTCCATTTCTAGCCATTAGATTATATTATCCTTTTCTCTGCTAGACTGAAAAGTCCATTATTAGATATTCATTCCTCATGTAGATTGTAATCAAGTCACCTCTTAATTTTCTCTTTGTTAAGGTAAATAGATTGAGAGTCTATCACTTTAAGATGTGTTTCTAATCCTTTAATCAGTTTTATGATTCTTCTCTGAACCTCCTGCAATTCATCAACATTCTTCTTGAATTGTGGATACAATTGGAACTGGACACTGTGCAAGCAGTAGTCACATCAGTGCCAGATATAGAGATAAAATAACCTCTCTGCTTCTATTTGAGAGACCCTTGTTCATTCATCTAAGGATTGCATTAGCCTTTTTGGTTGTGTTGTACTGGAAGCATATGATCAACTGATTACCCATCACAACCCTCAAAATCACACCTTTAGTTAAACTTTTTTGTGTTATAAGCGTGTAAGTATGGTTTTCAACAAGGTTAGGTAGAAGGAGCCAGAGCTATGACTTTACAGGTTTACAGTAAGAAAAGGAAAATGTTTTATATTTAAAATGGAAGTTAAGAATTTGAAGAATCAGAAGAAGCCCTGAAATCATAGGACTTATAGATTTTTTTTTCATACTTGGATCTCTCTACTGTGCCTGATAATAAAGAAGGGTTTTTGGGGTGGAGAAAGAGGAGGGTGGGGTGAAAGACTTTGGTGTCTGTTTCAGTAGAAATAATTTATACCAGATTTGGATATTTTATTTTGTTTATTTTTTCAGTTCCTAGTGAGCAGAGCAGTCTAACACTTTTCAGTCTAAAGAGTCATTGTATTCTGGAAATTGACGGTAAAAAAGACATTGGGATTTACTTTCTCATTGGTTGGTGAGCATGTGTATGTTGTGGGCAAGGACTGTGAGCCCGGGCCTATAAGATTCATAGGAACAGCTGTGTTCGAGCACTCCATTCAGCTGGCAATACTTGGCTGAGAACCAGGAAGTACAGCCCCAGTGGGAGGCTATTCCCCTGAGGCCTGTTTGGCAGAATCCCAGACTAGCTGATTGGACCTACTTAAGCCAGCAACAAGAACAAGAAGCTGTCTGAACAACTAGGCATCATCCTGCTCCCTTCTCCAGTCCCTGTTCCCCCCATGGTTTCTTGGCATCCTGACCCACCATGATCCAAGCATCTGACTTGTGGTTCCTGACCTCCAGTGTCTTTTCTTGACCTGCCTGACTCTTTTCCATCTCATGGGTTTGATTCCCCAATTTCTCCTCCCACTTCTGACCTCCAAGTATCCTGACCCAATGGATTCTTAATTGTTGTCTTGTGACAGCAGACTTTGTTTCTGAATACTAGGTTTGGCTGCCTATGACCTTTTTGTAATAGTGTGTGCTTGTATTACAATATGATAATTTTCATCAAGTGTGTGATTATATGCATTCCATTTCTGGTGCACATGTGCCTCATGCAGAATATTTTTGAACGGAAGCATCCATTCGCACTACCTCTCTCCACCAGTGGGGAGCGCCTCTGGATCACCTTCAGATCCAAGGTCTTTGGTCCCTGAAAATGAATCTCCACTAAAAAGTTCTGGAGCTGTGAGCTGTTTAAGCATGCGTAGCATTCCTACTTTTGAAGAATTAGTGAACAAATGCTGATGGACAGCAGTGCAGCCAGGAACTTCATCAGCAAGGAAGGGGAACCGGCTGCTGACCTCCTTACTAGGAAGCAGCCCTTCTTTGGGACTGTCACATCAGCTGTCAAGTCACACTGGTGTCCTGTCACCTTCTAGGCCTACGGTATTCCGTAGCAGATTAGCTCATTAGACAAAACTCAGGCAATCATGAATGCTAGATCAGGAACTCCATTCTACAAGACATTTTTGCAAATGGGGATACCCAAGAGTAGACCTGTTTGCCACAGACCAGAGCAAGAAGCGTCAAATATTCTGTTCCAGGGTGGATGAACCAGCTCAGGCTCTCTGTCTGATGCCATTCTCTTCCCCTGCCATTCCACAGATTGCTGAGGAAGCTTACCAGATATAGCCCTGATGATAGTGTTAGAGCTAGTGTGGTCCAGGCAGTTTTGGTACATGAGCCAGTTGGTGCAGTCCTCCACCCCTGTAGACTTGGGCCAAAGAGTTACTGCTGTGGGCTTTAAAACACAGTGTAGGCATACCCATAGTGGGTGTAACATCAGCCAGAATGTTATGTGTATGTTAAAACATGGGCATCTGCATAAAACTGAAATTGTAGCTTCATTCCCAGTTGTGGCGACCCCCACGTAGCATGCGGTGTCTTAGACACTCCGAGGGGCTATGGACAGGTGTCTCACGTGGACATTTATAGCATGTGATTTCTAAAAAGTTTGTTTCTCTGTCTGTTCTGAAGGTCCCTTTCCTTGAACTTCATGGTGAGAGCACCGAGTATGTGGGACGAGCAGAGGACGCCATCATTGCACTTTCTAATTACAGACTGCACATCAAGTTCAAGGAGTCTGTCGTGAATGTAAGTGTGATGCCTACTGCTCCCATGACACAGGCGTTCCAAACTGAGTTCCCATATTGTTCACTCTTCTTGTGTGCTTTAACCCTTCCACTTCCGAGTGTATCTTGCCTGTGAGACAAGCGTTCAGAACTGGGTTCCCATACTGGTCACTCTCCTTGTGTGCTTGAACCCTTCCACTACTGAGTGCATCTTGCCTATTTAGATCATTAGCTTTATGGGACAGGGGCAGTCTGCTGCTCTCTGTTTGCATAGTTTCTAGCACAATGAGCACCATTTTTGGTCAGTCTTTAGGCATTATTGTAATATCATGATTAAGGCTATTAGTCTGTCACAGATTCTGTGATATTACCAGACCTCTGTAACTTCTTGAAAATTCTAATGATTCAGCCTGGGCAGTGGGGCTTTAGCTTTTGCCCTGCAGGTTTGGGCGCAGCATTGGGGTGGGATTTCATCTTCAAGTACTGATGTAGTAAAAACTCCATTACTGTATGTATTACGTCGATGATTTCTTACTTGTTGTCTGTGTCCTGTCTATGACTTTTAATAAAAATCCTCATGCCAAAATCTTATTCATAGCCATGATTAATAACAACACAGGAATTTGGAAAGGAGGGTAGAATGAACCTTCTCCTAGGTTACCTGAAGGGCGTGAAAGAGGTTAGAATGAATGGTGAGAGCAATTTCTTTACACAGGACAAATTCATGCTTAGGTACTAAATTAAGAAGCTTAATTTTCAGCAGTTCTCAGCTCTTAGCTGTTTCTATTGATATCAGTAGAATTGTGTATGCTCAACATCTTCCAAACCCTACATGAGCACCATTTTTTAAAATCTTGTCATAGATGCCCGGGTTCTAACACTAGATAATGACATTTACATAGCTCTCATGCAGTCTTTGGAGTTATTTAATATAATGCTGACAAATAGTCCACATAGTTTGACTGGCTAACATATCAGCCATTAATTATACAGTACTACCTGGTATATTGCACACATGCAGAAGCATATACACTCATAAAGCAAGACCAGCAAAATAAGTCCAAAGTATCCAAAGGGTTAATTTATGAACCTCCTGCCTAGTGCAGGGCATTTCCTGAGGATAGGCTGTCTGGAGTTGATGCCAGCTGATCATTAATCATGCACTGTTCCTGAGCTAGTTCTTAACACAGTGTAAACAGGAATGTTGTTATTCAACTGGTGACAAAAACAAAAACTGAAAGGTAGGTTTGAAGATTGTCCTCCACTCATTTAATTGTAATCTGGGACACCTTTGGTTGTTTTTGGATTTAAAATTAGTTTGGTTCTTGGTGGTGTGTCAGTCTTAACTTTGAATTTTCTTTTGTCATTTTGTGCCAGAGCCAAAAACATTCCTTAATTTTCGTATCATTTTTATTTACCAATATTTTAAAACTGAAGCTTCATGCAAATAAATAACATGCTAAATTGATTATAATAGCTTTAATTATGGACATGGGATTATGGATTTTCAAAACTACTCCAAAGACAATTGTAATTTGTCATGTACAATTTTTTCGTGGTTTGTAGGTATGAGCAGCCATGCTGGTATATTTGTCAGGCTAGCGTAGGTTCCATCCATGTATTCCATGTCCTAAAAATAGTAATGCTAGTACATTTTCCTCATTATAAGTGAAAAAATTGAAATAAGGGTCAGATCTTTAGTTGCAGCTAAGGAGCACACAGGGCAGGAGTGTATGTGCCTGTCTCTGTACAAAATTAGTGTAAAGTTTGCTTTTCATTTCTATGATCCCAGAGCCAATCTTTTGATGCAAGTTAGAGCAAACTTGGGGATGCTGTAAGTTGCTATGGCTGTTAATTACCCCCATGGAGGAGAATAACAGCCAGGAATCAACAAGACCTAGAAAAACTTCAACTGAACCCCTTTTGATCCAGCTGTATCACCCTCTTTCCTGGCAGCAGAACAGGTATGAAAAACACCAAAGAGGATTCCTTGAGACTGAATGACCCTTCTGGGGACGCACAAGCTAGTTCTATGGCTAAGTTCTCCGCAGCTGTTTCATTCCTGGCTTCATCACTGAAGTAATTGTTTAGCATGTAGTGTCAGATCTGATGCCATCCCACCTCTTCGGTTCCAGTGTTGGTTCCTGAATCAGTTCCAGCTACTTCTTTGGTTCCAGTGTGTTCTGACACTGTTGCAGCCTAAGTTCATCTGCTGCCTCCAGCTACTTCATCAGTTCTGAGTGGGAAGCATAAGGTTTCCAAGAGAAGACATATTTCCCCAGTTCTGAGGTTGTCTTCCTTGTCTCCTGTTAAGAAACAGAGGCCAGAGGGTTCTGTAGGTTTTCCCCTGGATCACCCTATGCTTCCTTTCTCTTAGGATCCCTACAGGATCTCCGCAAAGAGCATGATCTCCATGCTTACCTTCGGATATCACCTGTACATTCTGTCTCAGAGACAGAACCTCATCCTTAGTAGGAGGCAAATAGAGGGAGAATACAGAGAACTATGGTTCACTTTGTACCATCTTGTTGTATGCCTTCATGAGATGGATAGTAGAACCTTTGAGTTATGGACACCAGCATTACAAAGCGACTGGTCAACCACATAACCTCATTTGGAACTGGAAGTATACACTTAGGCCACAGAGGCAAAAAAATAAAGCCCCCCCCCAATTCTCACATACACTTGTTGTGTACTGTGTTTACTTTTTTAGTAATTTACATTTAAGGGAATGTTTTAAAAAAAGATTTGGCAAGGTCATTTACCTGTTTCCGTGCTAGTTTCATTTAACTTAAGCTGGTTAAAAGTAGCGTTTTTTCTTTTGCATAGTTCAACTTCCAAGCTGTATTACGTCTATGTTCAGTTAACATTTTGTTCAGTGTTACAAAGAGCCTTCATTCCTGAGGTGTTTGTAACACTTGAGGCTCTATAGTGTTACAAAGCCTATTGCTGAGGAAATTGACAGTCTTGGGGCCTGCAGCCTTGTTGGCAGCCACCTCAGAAAGTTTGGGGTTTTCTTAAATTTACCCTCTGAGTGGATGAAGAGCAGATGTTTCATCGCTTAAGGCTCTGTGGTCCAGAGATCCTTGGTTCTGACTCTTCAGATCCTTCAACATTACCAACAGAGATGCCTGAAATACTGACTGAGGAACATGATGAGGAGGTGGCTGGTGACTTCAGCTTCCGCTTCTCTCCTCCTGAGCACACTACACAGTTCCATGACTTGGTGGATCATATGATGATGACTTTAAATCTCTTCCACAGGCACTGCAGGTAGACTAATCAAGTGTTTGCTATTGTGGGGGCTATATCAAGGAGCGGAATATTCCTACTCATTTTGGGTGGTTTTCTGCTGCTAGTTAAATCCATGTGGACCATGCCTGCTTCTTGTCAACTTATTTTTAAGAAACCTGACAAGTTGTATCTGTTACCCTTTGAAAGTTTTTTGTTTTTCCTACTTTCACACCCACTCTGTCCCTAGCTCACCTTTTGGCAGCTGTTGCCAGTAACAGGGCTAGATATGGACTATCACATTTCCGCCCTATCTGATAAAGAGGGGGAAAAGATTGATTAGTTGGGGAGAAAGATTGTGCCTCAGTACTAGGGTGGCAAGTTATGAGGCATTTATGGCACATTACCAATTCCGTGTGTGGGAAGAGATAACATTTTTCCAGGACTTGCCTGATTACAGAAGGAGGTTGGTGAAATGCCCCCTTCCTAGAGTGTCAGAATGTAGCCAGACATGTACTCAGGGCTTCATATGACTCTGCTGCTAGAGCGTTGGCTTTACTATGACCATGAGGAGGCACTCATGACTCTGTTCCTCCTCCCTAGCTATGGATGCTAGAATTAAGCAGGAGGATCTTCCTTTTGTAGGGGAAGATCTTTTCAGTGAAAAGACAGATGAATTGCTGGGAATGGACCATGAGAGTGATGGCTCACTTTCTTGGTTTAGTTCCTTCTCTGAGGAGGAGACCTTTTATTTCCTCTTTCCAATACCAGAGGCAGTCCATCCTCTCACTGATACCAGAATACCAAAGGTAGTCCATCCTCTTGCTGATATCAGAGGCAGTCCTACATCTTATCACTTGATAAACAAGGGATGTCAATAGGAGCAACACTATGCAGCCTTCTGGGAAGCTATAAACTCCTTGCATATCAAAGCCCAGATCTAAACAGGCCATTTTCCTCATCAGCATCATTGTTACAGAATAACAAGTCTTAGTTTTGATGGGACAGTTACAATTTGAGAACCAGTTGCTCAAGACCAATCTACCCTTCTCTTTGGAGACAAGCTAGCCTATTTTATCTACCCATGGAGGCAGATTACATTGAATTAGTGGGTTCTAGAAATTGTAGAAGGTTCTGTGATATACAATTCAAAATACTGCTTTCCCTCATCTCGTTTATCCTTCCCTCTTGAGGGATTCCTGTCATGAGGCATTTCTTATCACAAAAGTGGAAAAATTGTTTCTGAATACCTGAGCTGTCAGAGGTTTTATTCCTGCTGTTTTTTAGTGCAGAAGAAGGATGTGAGAGTTTGACCAGTAATGTATTTATGGGATTTAAACAAATACATTTGGAAGCTTTGGTTCTGCACATCGACTTAGTCCACTGTAGTCTCTTTGCTATCACTCATAGATTGATTCACTACTCTTGACCTAAGGGACATGTATTTTCAAATATCTATTTGTGAAAATCCTCACAAGTGTCTTCAATTCGTAGTGCCTAGTTACCACTTCCAATGCAATGAACTGCAGTTTAACCTTTCCAAGCACCTAGAGTTTTTACAAACATCTCTATATAGTAATGACTCGTGTTAATCAGCGTATTTTTGTTGACCCCTTTTTAGCTGATTGGCTACTGAAGGCTTGTGTGTGCAAGGATCTGTTTAAGTATATCATCTTCATGACAGTGTCAGACCACAGGTTCTTTGCAACTGCCCAGAGCTGCCCTTATGAAAGGATTCACTTTAGGGATACATGCTGGACTTAGTGGAAGGGAGAGCTTTTCTGTCTGAGAACAGATTTATCAGTACCTGACACAGAATTGGTGATTCTCACCCAGAAGGTAAAATTTTCCCCTGGTGTCATGGGTCTTAATGGTACCAGTGTTTGTGTGACTCCATTTCCCTGTTTACAAATGAGATCTTTAAAACACTGGATATATAGTCATGGGTATACAGACCAAGCTGGAAGAGCCTTCTGTTGTTGATTGTCATGTCAGAATATCAGTTTCCATTGACTAGTGGGTAGTCAGAACAGATATTCTCAGGGGTGTACAGTTCAGCCGTCTGGGTTCATCTGGGACAGTGACTTCAGAAGCATCAACCAGGGGTTAGGGAGATCATCTGAATCATTGACAGTTAAGTGACACTGGTCTTCTCAGTAGAGTCCTCTGTATGTCAGTGTATTGGAACTGTCAGTAGTTCATCCGCATTCAGGTCATTCCTCCCTGACTGCAAGGGGCAATATACCTATGTGTTATGGCCCTCCTGGCTCAGCCCTGTGGGAGTGCATGACTGTCCCTCTTTGTCAGTCTCCAGGGGAGGCCATAGCCCCTTGCTACATACCCCAAGAGCCACACATGGTTTATTCCTGGACCACTTCTTGGTGGATTAAACAGGGTATTGCTGTGTGTTTTGCACTCGCAGAATTCCCTGTACCTGCAGCACTTGGATTGCATTCCACTAGAGCTGTGGCCAGCTTGTCTAAGGCAGGTGCCAGCTGCAAAACTTTCCAAAGTTGTGACTTGGACTTTGGTGCATGCTTCTATCAAGGCATGTGCTCTGGGCTTGGCTTCTAAGGTGGACACTGGATTTGGAAAGGATGTGCTAGTCACCTAAAGACTCATCCTGTGTCCAGATTAGTTTCAGCACTGCTCATCAGTCTGTCCCATCAGTAGGAACACGCAGTCTCTCTCTCTCTCTCGCTCTCAGAAATGGTTACTTACTTGTAACTGAAGTTTCTTTGAGAGGGCAGTTTATATTTGCACATCCCACACCTCATCCCCTCTGCCAGAGTCCTTGTTGTTCTGCCAGTGAGTTTGTGGTTGAAGAAAGTGAGGTAGTTAGAACATTCTGCCTCTTTATAACCTTGCAGTGCCACATGACTCAGAGGTAGGGTTACCAGATACCAAAGACAGGGAGGTACGAAAAGGAGGACATTGGAGGATGTGAAGAAAATGTAATATTAATATAACTGTCATTACCATATTGTGTCATGGAAAATGGGTAATGATTAATGAATGCAGCATTAAAACTGCACAATATCATGTGTTTTAAAATTATTTTAAAATAAAGAAAATTACCAAAATGTTTTCTTTTATGAAAAACTGGATTTTCTCATTAAATGAAAGTTTTTCATGACTCTTTCATTAATGTTCATGAGACTAAAGTTAAAAAACTAAATTTTCTAATATAAACCTGAAAAGTATCTAAAAAAGTAAAAAAGAAAGAAAGAAAAAAGTTAACTCACTTCTCATTTTTCATTTTCCACAGCAGCCCATTTTACAGTTAAAAAAAAAAAAAGGTCCTACATTATTTCTATCCAGTTCAAACCTGCTTCTTTAGTGGTTTTAGTTAATTGGTCCCTGTTAGTAATTTTATTTATGGTAGACTTTATTTTCCTTCATTTTATTAGTATCCCCATATTCCTCCCCTTCCCCCAATTTAGCCATTTTTCTAGGGAGTATGGGCCAAAAATGAAAGTGCCTTTTATAAGTCTTGAACCCACAGGTTAAAAAGCTACCTTTGCTTCCAACTGAGCTAACCAGGCAACTTTGTAAAAGCAGGCTCCACACTCAGGGGACAGGTGAGCTCTCAGTGAAAAGGCCTGGTTTGTGCTGAGCTGTGATTGGGCAGTGTGTGCATGTGACCACCTCTGATATCCAGCCACTGGGGGAAGATCCCTTGCTCTGTAACTTGGCTGTTAGAGGGGTTTTTAACATTCTATTCCTGAGCAGTAAAAAGCTGGACAAAATCACCTATTTTTAAAATGCCTGGGGGATGGAGGACATGAAGGCAAAGCGGAGGACATGTCCTCCTTTTACTGGACATCTGGTAACCCTAGTTAGAGGGGAGTGCTGGAGAAGGCATGGGCATGCTGTAGCTGGTCCTTTTCAAAGAGGTTTTTACTATAGGGCACCAGAAGGTCACACAGTAATCTTGAATATACAGTGAATTTTGGTGCCATCTCAAAGAACTCCAGTTACAGGTAAGCAACCTTCATTTTCAAATGACTGAGCTCAGTTTGCATTACTTTTATTTTAAAATGGCTCAAAAGGTGCTTTAAATTTAACAAAAATGAAGTATCCTGAAGCAGAGTCCTATGGGAATTTTAAGGTGAAATCAACTTACGTTGCCATGATGTTAAGATAAAATGGTGGATCTGAGTGTTTTATTTAATTGTTAAGAGGAAATAGATAAAGTCATTTATTTCTAGGCTGGCAGTTTAATTCTAGCCTACACTAGGCATGTCTGAAAGTAATTGTCATCTGACAGCTTTTTTTGTGACATGAGAAATTGATGTGTGGTCCAACCGTTTCTCTGTGGTAGAAATGTTTTACCACAGTGAGACGCGAATTCAGCATCTTAGCAGAGAAGCCAAATCCCTACAGACCAAGGTTTTATCCATAGAATTGGCCACTGGATCAGGGCCTATTTGAAATTGTCATTTGCAAGGAGTATCAGCTTAGCATTTTTATGAATGCCACTTTGCAGTTGGCTGTCATGTGGATGCTGAAAGCTTTGATGGTGTGAAAGGTCCCCTTTGACAGACACAGACTGACTATCCGCTCAGATTACTTTAAGAACCAAGTCAGAGAGTGATCTGGGTGGTGCTCAGTGCAGTTCTGGGATTTCCCTTGATGTTGATGATCAGCAATGAATATTCATTTTTAAACCAAAACCGTATTGAATATGGTCAGAAACGAGTCTATAAAATTATATTGGTGTTTCGATATTTATTCTGCCTCAGTGACTTTCCTGTCTGATGTGTTCAATTTACAACAGTTTATTGCCAATCAAAATTGCAGACTCCACCTGACACTTTAAATACTGTTAGTTCTGCTTCATATATTCATCATTAACAAGACAACTTTTATGCTGATGGTGTGGATGTTAGACCAGAATGCTTATTTCTTCTGCAACAAAAATTTAGTCTTCTTTGCCAGCCTCAGGGTAAATTTGTTTGGATCAGTGTTCTAGGCAGAAAAGATTTAGCATAGAAGACAGAAGGTAAGTGCAATGATAGGGCACCGTTTGGGGAAGTTAAGCTTACATTTATATTTACGTTATACTTATTTATATTTATATTTCAGATATATTTGCACAAATGGTGCTCTTGTAATTTAAAAGTGTGCTGTGTACAGTTGACCCTACTCATCTCCATTATTGGGGGGCGGGGCGCCCCCGAATTGCTCTTTAAAGAAGAGGTGGTTACCCTTAGCAAGGAGCTTTTCATAACTTGGAAGTTTACTAATTTTGTAAGCTTTATTTTAATTATGAGCATATCATACTGGCACAGGGCGGCTGGCCCCTTTAGGCCCCAATCAGTTTGTGACAAGTTTCACTTAACTCCCCTGGTGAGGAGGATGTAGGTCTTGTAACTGGTACATCAGGTGACCTTGTCAGCCTTGTACTAGGTAAGGAGGAGATTAGGAGAGCAAAGAGGTTGCAGGTGGATGTTGACAGGTGCCTACAGACACTGCAGGGAGTAAGAAGACTTCTGTGAGAGGGAAGACACAAGCACAATCTGTACTTAATGGGATGTGGCCTGTCCTGTAGCATCAGCTGAGGGCCAGCTTTGGCTCTGCAGCCCCCTGCCTCTATTTCCTTTTTACTCAGGATCCTCAATAACTCTGCAAAAGCATATGTCCAATCAATGCCTTGATGGGGTCTGGTTTATTAATATAAAATAAGCACAAAAATAGAGTCTTTTCTGCCCTCACAATGGGTCTGTCCTTTTAAAGACCTAAGGCCCAAGTTCTGCTGTCCCAGGACTTTTTCTCTGTCATTTGACCCTGTCTGCCTTGTCCACAGGCCTCCTTCCCCAACAGTGTCTCTAACTCAGGGCCCTGTGGGAGCCTTGTTAGTTCCTGCAGGACATACCAACATCCATACACAGGTCCTTCTCTCCGCTAGCCTTTTCCTTATTTACCCAAGGCTTTATTGGATCACCTGGCCCACCAGCCACATGGCCTTCATTCCCTGTACTTGGGAAGATGAGATAAGCGTGTCACAGGTGGCCTGACACCCATCTCCCCTTGAGGGGCCACCAGCATGAGTTACATACATTCCAATTTGTGAAAGATTTAATAGCCTGAATTAGATACTGGTGCTGTGAATGAGCTAACAACCATCCTGTTTCACTGAAAAGAAATACTTCTGTGTGGGAGAGAGGACCTCTTACAAAAGTGTCAGCTCTCAGCTCCTTATGTTGGATGCACTATTCTCCAGTTGAATGAATTCCCAGATCCAGATTCCACACCTGCCACATATAAGCAGCTCCTGTTGACTGCAGTGGGAGCTGTTACCATGCAGCAGCTGCAGAAAGCACCTTGCAGCAAATGCATTGTGCCATGTCAGTTCTTGAACTGGCAAGGGGCAACTGTGTGGAGAAGATGGACTCCAGTTAAACATGCCCAAACCCAGTCTCTGGCTTTTATCTTAATCCTGGTTTTTTGTTTACAATTCAATAGACTGTCTGTCAATCTGATGCTTATGAAATCTCAGTAAGTAGAGCAATGCTTCTAGATCACTTGCTGCACCTGTGCTTTGACCAGAAAAAAATTGAGTGTTGATGATGTTCACCTTGGCACACAGCAGAAAAGGGCTGAACGCACGAGTCCTTTCCTTGGATAAATTGATTAAGCAACATAGCAACAGGAGTATGTTTTAAGTGGAAAAAGAAAAGGCCCAGCAGACCATACATAAAATGCTGGAGCTGTGACTCTCAGGTGTTCATTTCTGTTCGTCCAATTACACAGTTGCACTTCCAGTGCACACCAGAATTGAACTCCATCACTGATATCTCTTGATTGGCTTTTCTAAAGGAAAGACTGGAGCTATGGCAGCTGGAAACTGTTTCTTTCAGAGCAATTTTTCCCCGTAGCTAATTTATTGTAAGGCAGTGCTTTTGAAACTCTTTTTTCTTGGGACCCAGTTGAAAAAAATCATTTGTCTGTGACCCAATAATTACATCTTTGAGCAATGCATTCCAGTCTTTTGGCTGCAGCAGCAGGGGCTGCGACCAGGTATGGGGTCCCGACCCTAGATTTGAAAACCACTGCTGTAGGGGAGTTAAAATTTCAGTGGTCTTGTGAAACCGCAGATTTGAATCCAACTGTTCCAAATAGCTTTCCTTTCTAGTGTAGGTTTTGGGTATTGTATACAAAGAAGAAAGCTTTGCAGCTTTAGCAAGGATAGCAAAAAAGTGGAGGGAATCTGGAGGAAAGCAACAAAAATAATAAAAGGTTTTGAAAACCTGACCTATAATGAAATGTTAAAAAAATTGGGCATGTTTAGCCTGGAGAAAAGATGACCAGTGGGGTGGGGTGGGGTGGGAGAGCCTGATGACGGTCTTCAACTATATGAAAGGTTGTTAAAAAGAGGCCAGTCATCAGTTTTTATCTGTGTCCACTCTCAGTAGCCTAAGAAATAATTGGCTTAATCTGCAGCAAGGGAGATGGAGGTTAGATGTTAGGGAGAACTTTCTAATTATAAGGGTAGTTAAACAATGGAGTATGCTTTTGAAGGAGGTTTTGGAATCCCCATAATTTGAGGTTTTTAAAGGCAGATTGGGTAAGCACCCCATCAAGTTTAGGTTTGCCATATCTTGCTGCAGGGCAGGGGGCAGGATTTGATGATGTGCCGAAGTCCCTTTTAGCCCTGCAGTTCAGTGATTCTGTGAAGTAATACTAGCAGAGTGGGAATTGTTTTTTTACTTTTAATTATTAAATAAGCTTCAGTATAGTCTTTCTCTTACCTTCCCCTTTACATAGAAGTTGGGTCAGTTGGTGTTTTCAGAATTTCCCCATTGTATTTATGTATTGTTATTTGTTTTCCCGAGACATAGCTCCTGTGTTGCTGTTAAGCCGCAGTCTGTTTCTGAAACTCAGGAGAAACACTATTTAATTTTGATAGTGGTTTCCAGAGTTCTAAAATGTTGCTAATGTTTGAAGGGGTAAAATTAATTATAGTAGAGAGAGTTAAGAGACTGAGATATGGCAAGTGCATGATGCTGCAATACGCTGTATAATGTGACATTGTTAGGCTTTGATAGCAGTGCATGTCTGCTTTTAAAAAAATTGCTTCTCCACTGCTGTCTTTAGAGAGACACTCTTGTATGGTGTACTGCCTGCAAGTATAACTCATGGCTTTTTGAAGAATAGACTAACTGCACTGTGTGAATCTGATTTGAAGTGTGTGTCAGCATGAAGAAAAAAAAAACTTGATGGAAATGAAAGGTCATCTGTGAGAAAGGACAGGGGACTAAGCAAGATAATTTGCGAAGGAAGAGTTTTGTAGGGAGACTGATGAAGTATGGGAAAGAGGGGCTGAAGAGGAGGTGAAGAGGGATAAGGACTAGAAGATGGATTTACAGAAAGAAAAGGAAATGAAAGAGGTTGGTATGAAGGGTTGCCTGGAACAAACAATGAGAACTTGAACAGAAAGACGCATGGAAGGTTGTGTTCTTTTTCTATAAGTGTCCCTATCGTTGCTTCACTTTGAGCATCAGTGCTTCCTGCTCCTGAGATGAGAGATTTATGGTACCAGTGCCCAGCTGTCACATTTGCACTGTTCCCCCATTGTGTTGCCTCTCATGGTTATGTAGTGCCACATGACCAACCATCCTTCAGTTCCTCCTCTACTGCATTTGGCTTGAGTTTGAGTCCTCCGCAGTGCCTTCTTTCAGACTTTGAGCTGAAATATTTATTAGGTAGGAGAAGAATTATTTAGCAGGTAGCCTTTTCTCTTGTTTTCTGTTCACCCCATTTAAAAGCAAAATGAAAAACCACCATTCCTGGCTCTCCAGACTTTAAGTTGTGCCTGACTAGCAGGCTCTCTGTTCCTGTTTTGGACTGCCATGCAGAGTGTGTCCATCATTTGGATAAATCACATATCCCCCAGGAGTGCTCAGTTTAGAGGTGAGAGCAAGGAAGGCTAAAGACTTTCAACTTAAATGCCTTATGGTGAAGAAATCACTGAGACCCACCGCATACCCTGAGTCAAGGTCCCCTTCTGGCCAAGAGTTACCACTAGCAGTCTCTGATACAGGGCTAGCCATAAAAACACCCACTAAAGAGACTGCCTTAAAAGGCTACAAAAAGTGCTCTGTAACTTCACTGCACAGAGAATTAATCAAGAAAAAGTGTTCCTCAGCCAGGAATTTCAACACTGAGCGCTTCAGACTTTGAGACTCCAGGTCTGTCAGGTACTGCCAGTACTCAGCGAACTAAAGACCCAAAGGGCAAGCTCCGAAAAACGCACAAAGGGCAAGGAGAAGCTGATAGTCTTGGTACCTATGGAGCTGAAAAGACACTTGGCACAGAGTACCTCAACTGCAGGGTAGCTCATGGTGCCACCTGCTGTACCAGTACTGCACAACACAAAATCCTTGGCAGTGATGACAGCTACATTTACATCGGTACCATCAGTTATGCGTAATGCTATCGTCCTCCAAGTACCACAGCTGTTGTGAGAGAGGGATATCTAACGGTCTTGGCAATTTCAATATCCCCTCTCTCTGGTAACAGTGTTACTCCAGCACACTCAATATCAAGTTACATGACCACACCACGCACTTCTACCCCTCCACTATCCACTGATGGAGAGGAGGAAGAGGAAGGACAAGTATATTTACATCATCACTTCTCTTCCACTCATTCGCCCAGGGCCATTCCATCACTCAAGCCACCACTCTGCATCTTGAGCATCCCAACAATATGGGCACCCATGGGCACCCGAATACCAGAGGCAGCCTTAGGCAATTTGGGGCCCTAGGTGAAGGCCTATTGTGGGGCCCCCTGAAGGGCCACTGTCAGCCCCCACTGCTACCCTCTCCTTTGCCCCAGTCCCCCCTGCACTCCTAACCACCTCAAACTTCCCCCCAGGACTCCTAGTTGGTTTTCCTGAACCAAACTAACATGACCATCCTCCTGGAATTCGTAAATTATTCTTGGGTATATTTTTAAAGATCTTCCCGTCATGGAGCTTGTAAGTTGATCATCTTTCACTTAATATAAATGAGCTAATGCTGAACTACAAAGTTAAAACGAACATTTTCAAAACTTTTAAAAAGTATGAGCATTAATTAATAAATAAAAAGTGATAACATTAATGATGGCTCAAAAATAACTAAAATACCACATTTAAAATTTCGGCAGTCACATCTTACAAATTTTTCATATATGCTTGGGTTTATGTGCACTAGAAGTTTAATACAAATAATTATAATAAATAAAAATAAGGCAAAAGAAGGTTTCTAGTGTGTAGCTATAAATGAAAAACACCAAATTTCAATGAAATTTTCTCTGAAGTACTCAAGTTTATAAGACTCTGGCCCCTCCACAAAAATATTAAATAGTAAATACAGAAGAAGCCAAAAAATTACTTGCCAAAAGAAAGGCATACAGCACAGACATCACACACAGCCAGAATGGCTGTCTAAAGACAGCATTGTATTTATATGTAGCAGCCTATATGGACCTAGCTGATAACCTGAGCTAATCAAAGCTGAAGTAAAAATTGTCACAAAGTCAAAGGAAAAGCAAAAGAACAGGGGAAAAAGAAAAAGGAAAAGGCAGTGTTTCACAAAATTAAAAAAATGGCAGAATAAATGGTCACACTGAGGAATTTAAAGCTGAGGCCACTGGAACAGTTCTTGCTATTGTGCTTCTGTTGCTTGTCCCTGCTTTTTTAGCATGTCAGTGTGGAGGTGATGGGCAGATAATGGTGAAATTTGCAGTTCAGACGAAACAGATCCTAATGATAGCCTGCCTTGATGAGCCAAGAGTGAAAAGTGCTTAGGCTTCCAGCTGTGCTAGCTCTGCTAGATGGGAACAATTTCTTTATTTTCATTTCTGTCCACCAAACTGAGGAGGGGGCCCCTTAGTGCTTGGGGCCCTAAGCGGCCCCCTGCTTTGCCTACCCCAAAAGCCACCACTGCCCCATACCATTTCTACCTTAGTGGCAATATTGGGACACTTGGACTATATACAGAGTTCGACTCAACACCCAGAGGCCAGCAAGGTCTAGGGCACCATACTCATCACCAACAACTGCACCGGTTCCCTCTGAATCATAAGAGGAAGTAGCGGAAGAGAGAGGAAGTCTTCGATCTTGAGGATTGAAATCTCTGATCACGAGGACATCATATTCTCTGGACAAAACCATAATGCCCCCACCAAGGAAGATGAGTTCAGTAATTCCACGACCTCTTCAAAAGGGTGGCAGGCAGTATCTCTTGACATAACCCTTGAAGAGGTACGTGAGTTGTGACATAAATTGGTTAACATACTGCACACAGCTGCTTCTGCTAAGATGCCATCAGGAAGTCTGCCAAGATTATCTGGCAAACACCAGGGACACCACTACCATCATGCAAGAGGACAGACAAGAAATACTATGTTCCCTCCAAAGGCAGTGAATTTTTTGCTCACAGATTCCACACCAAACTACTTAGTTGTCAAGGCTATAAAGGAGGGGGGGAAACAACACCATAACAAGAGACCCCCCCTTTGACAAAGACTGGATGAGACTATACCTCTTTGGCCGCAAGGCATACTCTTCCACAGCATTACAGTTCTAGATAGCCAATTATAAGGCATTTCAGACAAAATATACTCTCACATTCTTTCCACAATGACATTTTATTGAGTTCTTGCTAGAAGATCAAAAAGGGCAATTCAGGTCCAACATCACTGAGGGCCATTTTATCGCCCTCACTGCATTGCAAGGCTGCCTTGACTTGATTGACACAGCTGTACATTCTGTGGCCACATCAATAGCTGTGTCATGCATTATGGCTTTATCTTGTGTGTTTTCCTAGTGAGGTATAAGTCAACTGTGAAGGATCTTCCATTTGAAGGCCCAAAGTTACTTGTGAAAAATATTAAGTGTTTTCATACAGTGAAGGACTGAAAGCCAATATTAAGATCATTAGACATCTATATACCTGCAAATAAAAAGAAATAAGGCAGGTTTAATACTCAGAGATTCTGCCCACCATATTCAGAATCACTCAGACAGCATGACTGGGACGTAGATGACAGGCTGGGAGATGGGAAACAACAAATCAGCCTTCACAGTGTTCTGTGTGGCAACAGAAATTTTGAAGGTGTGGTTGAAAGCATGAGACACCCAAAAATCCAATCCCTGGAAATGCATACTATCTCTACACCATTTGGAGATTTACTATCACCGTTCCAACAAGTCACAGCGGAGAGATGGGTTCTAGATATTATCGTGACAGGTTACTTCATCCCATGTATATCTATCTCACCCGCTCACCCACCTTGCCATCCCTCCTCAGGGGGGCCCATCGCACGAGAAGCTGTTACAAAGGAAAATACAGCACTTGATACAGCTAGATGCAGTAGAACCTATAGCACCGTGCTTCAGGGGGAGCCTTTCTGTTCACACTCCCTTTGTAACACAGATATACAGGGAGGTGGAGTGGAGGCTCATTCTATCAGAAAACTCAACAAATTTATTAGAATCCCTCATTTCAAGATGGTGACGTTAGCAGTGATAATACCAGTGATAGAAGGGGGTATTGGCTTTCCGTTCTCAACCTTAAAGACACATATTTCCATATAATGACACATCCATTACACAGAAGGTCTGTAAGTTTCACATTAGGAAACCAATATTTCCAGTACAGAGTACCCCTGTTCAGCCATTTGCCTTCCTGAAGGGTTTTCTCAAATCACATTTCCGTATCTAGACTGTTGCCTGATAAGGCTGACAACACCAAATGATAAGTTCCAAATGGGCAGCCATGTTATTCTATTTCAGCAAAACAGAGTCCTCTGACACTTTTAAAGACTAAAAAGTTAGTCTGAACTAACCTTGTGACTTTCTTTTCTTTGCATGTGTATATTCAGCTATAGTTTCCCTTTCATACATCTAACAAAATGGGATTATACCCTCAGAAGCTCATGTGATAAATACATTTTTTAGTCTTTAAAAGTGTCTCAGGACTCTGGTTGTTTAACACCAAAAAAAGCACTAGAGGCCACTCAAAGCACTATAACCCTCTTTACAAACCTTGGGTTACAAGTAAAGGAACATAAATCAACTGTGGTAGCAGTCCAGGAACTAGAGTTCTTTGGACCAACCTCAGCTGCCCAAAGGCCAGAGCCATATTGCCAACAACAATTTGCCACTCTTGTCAATTTAATATCGATGGTTACAGACAGCCCTCCAACATGACGCCTCTCCCATGATAGTCTTTAAAGGCAAGATCATCCTGAGATTGCATCCAGAATTTTTACTCAGACTAGCTATTCAGACAGAAAGGCTACTCTACTCCTCTGCTACTTTACAGTCAGGAATGGTCCTAGCGTTTCTGGTAACCCCTCCAGCACAGCAGATGCTGGTGCAGACGAGTGATATCATAGCGCAGTGCAATGGCGCGGTTCCCCATTTTGGTGCCCCTCAAACGTTGCCCCCCCCCCGCACCGCTTACTGGGCTTACCGCGTTGCGCTGGCTCTATCAACAATGATGCGTAGCCAACTACACAATGATACTTTTTGACTTCGACTAAGATACATACTCAGAGTTCATGGATTTTATTGAAGTCGTCCCACAGGAAAGAAGAGAACAATTACAGTCTGTTGTTACAGCGAGTCATCTTATATGTAGAACAGCCATGCAGGCTGCTCTCAACACAGCCAACACAGCTACTAGAATGATGGCTATGGCGATTGTCATATGGAGGTATTCCAGGCTTCATTCAGCGGCCCTGCTTAGGGAGCTACGGTCCACCATCAAGGATCTCCTATTTGACAAAGCCAAATTATCCATCAGAACCAGACAAAGCCCTTCACACAATGAAGGATTTGCAATCTATGCTGCAGATCCTATACACTCCTGCAATCAGGAGACAAAGCAGATAACAGCCTTATGAAAGGAGATACACTTAAAAGCCCTAACAACACAGACAGTGTGACATGAATTGAGCAAGGGAAAGCCCTCAAAGATGACAACAAGCTATCCAGAAACAGTCCGCATCTCAGCTGTCATCATCAAAACAACAATTTTGAAAGTTTGGTCAAGGGCCAGGGCCTCCCTCAGTTCCAGTGCAGAAATTACCCACCATGCTATTGGGTCATTGCCTTCATTCATTCCAAAGTATCTGGGCATCCATAACATCAGACAGATGGATACTAGTCATTATGTGTTTGGGATACTCCATCGTCTTCACCTAAATAACCACCACACAATCCCCATCCCTCTTCAGGGCTCCAAATCACAAGCACCTCCTTCGGCAAGAGTGGGTTGTTTAGTATCCCTCGGCTCAGCAAAACAGGTGCCACAGCAACACCTAGGGATGGAAGCAAGGAGACTAACAAATTTATTTATCTCATGAGCTTTTGTGGGAGAAGATAAATTTGTTAGTCTTTAAGTGCCACAGGACTCCTTGCTTCTTTTGCTGAACTAAACTAACATGGCTGCCCCTTTGGACCATAGGGATGGGTTTCTATTCCTGATACTTTTCAGCCCAGAAGAAAAACGGAGGCTGGAGGGCTTGTATTAGACCTCAGAAGGCTAAACAAGTTCATAAGAGTGCAAAGGTTCAGAATGGTCCCTCTGTTGACCACTATACCAGCAGTGGGACAAGGGGACTTGGTTTTCAGCCCTTGATCTGCAGGATGCCTACTTTCGTGTGACTATACACCCAGCACGCACATGGTTTCTCAGGTTTCTTCTGCGAGATAGACAATACCAGTATAGAGTACTTCCCTTTGGCCTTCCCACAGCATCAGAGGTATTAGCTGTAGGAACTGTATACCTCTGCAGGCAGGGAATAATTGTGTCTCCATGCTGAGACAACTGCCTATTAAAAACAAATACTTAAATAGAGACATTAAGAGCTACTGAGCAAACATCATCACTATTCCAAGCCCTAGGACTCCTAAGCCACCAAAAATCCAAACTGGTCTCAATATAACAGCTGTAATTCCCTTAACATCAACCTCAGCTGCTGGAGAAGATATTCAATACCATCAAGAATCTAATCTCTTCTATAAGGAGCAGCCTTACTATTATGGCCCACACATGCCTCCAACTTCTCAGCCACATGGCAGCCACAACTTATCTAGGAAGACATGTATCTACAGATGTGCTGCCTGCGTGCATGGCTATTCACCACGTACAAATCTCACAGACATTGCCTATTCAGAGTTCTAGCATATTACACCACAGTACTTTCTGACTAATGACTGCGTCAAGGAGTCACTGCCTTCATGTACTTATGCTTCCAGAATGATGGCTGGCATCCTGTTTTACCAGGAGCTGCCCTCAATTATACTCACAACAGCTGCATCCCTTGTGGGATGGGGAGCACAGGTATTACACCACACTACAGCGCAGGTGCTCTGGATCGGAAATGTTTCTACTTATAAATTTGCTAGAATTTTGGGCAGTACATAATGCTTACTTGCATTTCCTCCCTTTTATAAAGAACAAAATAATAAAAGTCATGACAGACAACATTGTATACATGTACTGTATAGACCAAGGCTACTTAACCTCTGGGTCATTACCCAAAAATGAGTCATTAAGCAGTTAGGGTGGGTTGTCATGATCCTCTTTAATAAATTGAAATAGGAAATCCATTATTAATTCAAAACTGAACCATGGGTTGTGAAGCTGACTTCCAAATTTAATCTGGGTCTAGGCCAAAAAAGGGTAAGCCCTGATATAAACCGTCAAGAGGGAGCCCTTATCATAGTTACTGTTGAGAAAGATAGTGAAGCTATTAGGGTTGGTGCATTGACTGAGGTATCAGTATCTCAGCATCATATCTTATAGGGTGCCAAAATATAGTGGCAAATGCCATCAGTAGGAACTTCACACAGAAACACGAATGGGAACTAAATGAAATCAGTACTGCGAAACATCTTTTGGCAGCAGGGACATCCAATGATCAACCTCTTAGCAACCCCACAGAACTGAAAATGTCCAATCTTTTGTTCCAGAGGAGGTTTGGGCACTGGGTCCATCTGTGCTACCTTCCTCATTAGCTGGAACAAAGAACTACTTTATGTATGTGTTTCCCCCCCCCCCCCCTTACCCCCGTACCAATGATTCTAAAAGTCTTACACAAAGTGTGCTGTGACGAAATGAGTGTAATCCTCATAGCTCTTGCATGGCTGAGACAAGTATGGTGTTCTTACCTGCTTTAGATATTAGTGAGCATGCTGGTAGTTCTTCCAACACGTGGAGGCCTACTTCACCAAGACAATGGTCAGACTCTGCTCCTTGCACATAGACAAAGTCCACCTCTGAGCATGGTTCCTACCTGGTTTCAAGGTGAAGAGTTAAAACATTCCACACCAGTCAAAAACATGTTTTTAAACAGTAGAAAATCAATGACTTGCTAAACATATAAAAATAGAATAGGTTCAGTGAATGGTGTAAAAATTGACTCATCTTAACTGTGTTGGCTTTAATCCCAAATGTGCTGGAGTATGTGCTTGAACTCAAAAATTGAGGACATCAGTCAGCTGTCTCAAGGGTCACTGGGCTACCATAGCTTCTTTTCACCTGGGAACAGCAGACAGCACTCTTTTTACTCACACATTAGTCAAATGATTTCCTAGCAGCATACAGAACACATACCTGGAGATTCACAGGCTCCCATGTGCCATGGAACCTGAACTTAACATTGCACATTGTAACTGAACACCCGTTCAAACCCCCTGGTGACATGTTCCCTCCTACATGTGTCCATGATAGTATCTTTCCTAGTGGCGATAACATCTGCACGACATGTAGGGAAAATTGGGACACTTATGGCTTACCCATCCTACACAATCTTCTGCAAGGACAAAGTCAGGCTATGACCTCACTTGAAATTCCTGCCAAAGGTTAATTCATCATTTCATATTAACTAACTTGTACACATACCTACTTTCCAGCCAAAACCACATTGAGGACATGCCAAATGAATCACTGCACATGTTAGATAAGTATTAACGGTCTACTTGGACAGGAGTAAAATCTTTCAGGCTAATATCAAGGCTTTTTATATCGATAGAAGAACATTCTAAAGGGTGGATCATAACTAACCAGAGACTTTCTAACTGGATAAAAGACTGCATCCACTTAACGTTGCACTCTAAAGTATGTGCAACCCCAACAAGGAATCAGAACTACGCCAGTGGAAAGACAGCATCCATAGCCTTCCTTAAGAACATTTCCATATCCGTCATGTGTAGAGCATCAACATGGGTCTCGATACATACATTTACCAAACACGATACCCTTGACTAAACATCTAGGTCAGGTGCATCCATAGGCCTAAATGTACTGTCATATGTAGATCACACAACAACTCTGAAATTTCTGCTGGCAGAGATTTCCACAGAGACTTCACCAATTTCCACTCCACAGTCAAACTCAGCTTTGAACACTCCACACAGGAGATCCACTTTCTGGACATTGCAGTACAAATTAGGGGTGGACACATCAAGACCACCCAGACCGAGAACCTGCTGATTGGTATAGTTGCCTACATCCCCCGAGGTTCCATCCAAAACAAACCACACGATCCATTGTCTACAGCCAAGCCCTAAGATATAACTTCATTTGCTCTGATCCCTCAGACAAAGACAGACATCTTGAAGATCTCTATCAAGCATTCTTAAAACTACAGTATCCATCTGAGGAAGTAAGAAAGCAATTTGACAGAGCCAGACAGATACCCAGAAGTCACCTACTGCAGGAGAGACCCAAAAAAGAAAACAATAAAACACACTGGTTACCACATGCAACCCCTAAGTTAGACCTCTACAACAGATCATTAAGGATCTACAGCCTATTCTAAAAGATGATCCCTCACTCTCTCAGGCCTTGGAAGACAGACCTCTCCTCACCTACACACAGCCACCCAACCTTGAACAAATACTCACCAGCAACTACAGGTCTAACAACAGAAACATTAAAGCAGGCACACACCCATGCAAAAAACCACACTGCCAAGTCTACCCACATATCTGCACAA
This sequence comes from Podocnemis expansa, assembly GCA_007922195.1. Taxonomy (NCBI): domain Eukaryota; kingdom Metazoa; phylum Chordata; order Testudines; family Podocnemididae; genus Podocnemis; species Podocnemis expansa. The sequence continues at coordinate 4,937,333 of ML682206.1, read as the reverse complement.
TAGCTACCATCATAGGTCCTAATCAAGCCAGCTACTCCATCAAAGGCTCATTTACCTGCTCATCTACTAACATGATCTATGCCATCATGTGCCAGAAATGCCCCAACACCTTATACATTGGACAAAAAGGATGATCCCTGCTCAAATGAATAAATGAACACAAAACTGGCACCAGAAATCACAAAACAGACAAACCAGTTGCTGAGCACTTCCATCTTTCTAATCACTCTGTAAATGATTTGTTAACAACCGTACTCAGGGACATCAGTGGGACATCAAGACTTCAAAAAGAAACAGTTGAATTGGAATTAATATGCAAATTAGATTATGGGAAAGTGGGATTAAATTGAGACTATGGGTTCTTTTTCTGTTACAACAGATAATTTGACTTCAGCCTTCCCACGGTTTGAACAACTGCTCTGATTTGCTGTTAGTGTGTGACCTGATCCCATGTTTTACACTCCCTTCCATTTATTTTCATTTTCATTGTGTAAGTTCCCCCATCTTTGAAGCATTTGATGAAGTGGTATTTTCTCCTACGAAAGCTCATGTGAAAAATAAATCTGTTAGTCTTTAAGTGCCACAGGACTCCTGGGTTGGTTGGTTGGTTTTGTTTTGTTTTTTTTGCTGGACTAGACTAACCGGGCTGCCCCTTTGGAATTTATTGCTCCTTAGTCACCTGAAATGGAGCAGCCATGGGGACACCACTTAGTGAAGAAGCAAAGTTTACTCAGCTGGTGCATCCTTGTGGGTACTCCACTACCCTTCCTTCTCTTCTGTACTTTGTCCTTGTTATTGCTTCATGGTAGCAAAGGAATGGAGTGACTTGGGTCACATATACTTGGCTTGAGGCATCAACAGCACCACGAGATAGGTTGCGTATGCACAACCTGAGTAGGCAGTGGTATCAAGCATCTCTTATCTGGGCATGAGGACATTCCAGATACCTGAAGCGGAGCAGCCATAGGAACACACATCTCAAAGAACCTCATTTACTGCTTCAGGGGAGTAACTTTTTCTTATTCTTTAGGCTTGTCTGTGGTACAGCCTGTGGTTTTAGGTGGTGTCATGTGATCTTATATGGTTTCTCAACTGAGAAACCATAAAGAACCAATTCACATTCTTTGCATCAGAACTATTGATTTAGTTTTATTTACAGTTCTCTCCACAGACCCCTCTCTTAAGCCATTATGGTACATGTTGAGAAACTGCAGTGTCTGTACACTTTGGAATGAGGTCATTTAATCTTTTTAATTACAGGTTCCATTACAACTTATAGAAAGCGTTGAATGCCGAGATATATTTCAACTTCATTTGACTTGCAAAGACTGCAAAGTTATCAGGTACGTACAAAATGCTTTGCAGGGTGGAAGGGTTACTTCTTCCAGGAAAGTATGAAATCTAAGAAAAGTAACTTTGTACTACTTCAAATTATGGATGACTACAACACTGTAGGGAAAATGTGTCCCCTTTCCTTCCCTCTGCTTTTGTGCATGTTTTCCTCAAAAGATTCCTTCTGTTCTTGGTGTATATTGTAGCTGAACATTTTGGGAAGGAGTGTGGTAGTTATTGGAATTGCACTTTTATGACAATAAAATATGTCGGAAAGTCTCGCTTTTAGAAGTCTTTACTATCTAAAAATTGATCAGCCAAATAGCCTTGATGCTAGAAATGTTCTAGCCTTGGGAGCGATATATTTTTTGAGATTATTTTGAAATTAATTTCAGTTTTATGTAATTTTCCCCAGTGTAGCGTGGGCTTATCAAGATATAAACCTAGACACAAATTAGACAGAAACATTAGATCCAAAATTGTGTATTTGGGACTCAGACTATATCATACCCTTGTGCTGCTGATGGGACCATTTCCCTTGTGTCGGCCTTCTGAGAGTCAGTCATGGTTGCATTACCAGCACTTGCAGGAGGTATGATGGACAACTGAGAAGTGTAGGAATGACATAGATCTGTGGCTGAACCTCCTATTCATTGCAAAGTAGAGTTACGTAATTTAAAAAGAGGTACGAAATTACTCACCACCAGTATAGCCAAGGAACTTCAGATGCATTACACTTCTCTGAGGTCTATTTCCCAGGCTTCAATCATATAAATTAATGTTGGCTTCTAAGCAGTAATTAATAAGAAGGGAACATATGTTTCAATTAAACATTTGCTAGCAGTACATTTTGTATAGTGGAATAGCCCCTGCCTCTACCTGTTGGACTCAGGAAATGAAACATGCCAGCTGCTTCCTGGGACATTGCATTGTGATGGGAACTGGTGTGATTTTTAAGTCATAGAAGATTAGGGTTGGAAGGGACCTCAGGAAGTCATCTAGTTCAAGCCACTGCTCACAACAGCACTCCCAATTAAATCATCCCAGCCAAGTCTCTCTCAAGCTAGGCCTTAAAGACCTCTAAGGATCGAGATTCCACCACTTCCCTGAGTAACCCATTCCAGTGCTTCACCACTATTCTAGTTAAAAGGTTTTTCCCTAATATCCAGTCTGGACCACCCTGCTTGCAAAGTGAGACTGTTGCTCTTAGGTCATACTTTGTTGTTCAGTTTGTTATATATTTAACTTTCTGTTTAACTTGCAGCCCTTAATATTTTAATACTTGGCTTTTCTCTCTGGATTTATATGACCTGTCTTTCAGTTGTAGAGTCAGTACTAACCATCTAGTCCTCTTTAGGAAAATTGGCTTCAGCCCTCCTGCAAAATTCCTTTCAAGAAACCATAGGCCAAAAATTATACCTTTATATATTTTAATTTCTTTCTTAATTTTAAGAAGGCTCAGAAACTAAGTTCTGAAATGTGCTTCCATGCATTGAGCCAGGTGAAGACAGGGTGCTATGGACCTCATGTCCCAGATGCAGGCCAGGTTAAAAAAGGGAAGGGTTTAAAATATGCAAACTATATTATTCATGGAAAATACAGTCTTTTTATTGTACTTATAATGTTGAACTGAAACTGGTGGTAGGTGGTTAGTACCAGTCTTACATGACTGTCTCTACAGACTGCATAAACTCCAGGACTCAGCATCTACAAAGCCAAGACCTTAACCCCTTTAGGGGACACGACTGCTATCATTATGCACGAGTGCAACTGTAGTCTTACCTGGATTGCTGAAGAACCCTAAGAATCATTTTTATTTATGCACTCTGGGGCCATCTGTTCATATTTGTAGAAATTTGGGCAAAACCTTATTTCATCATGCTTGTTCTGAGTCTTATTTCACAGTGGACAGGTATTCATTTGGAAACACTAAACTGCTTTTGTAATTATGTTGCCAATTTCCAAAGGGGCAGCTGTGTTAGTTTAGTTCAGTAAAACATACAAGGAGTTCTGAGACACTTAAAGACTAACAAATTTATTTATTGCTTTTCTGAATCTGAATGCAATAAATACATTTGTTAGTCTTTAAGTGCCACAGGACTTCTTGTTTGTTTTGTAATTATGGAATATTATTTTGCAGACTATTGTCTATCAGGATCAGGGTGCTCTTAATTACCCTTCCAGTACTGTTTCTTTTCTGCTATAGGGTTAAAATAAAGCTTAAATGAAAGAAGTAGGTTTATACTTGCCTTCTGGCAACATTAGAGTAAGAGAAGAAACAGTGTAGCATTTGATGGACAGGGGGGAAGGTGTGGGACGGCTGACATGGAGCCTTTCCCACCTGGATTTGAAGCAAGTGCATTGTTCAAACGTACTACTGTATTTACTCTCTCTGTGATGAGAAAGTGCATTTTGGTTTGTAGGAATGCAGATGAATGTATCATAATTTGTTACATTTTTCTGTTTTGACTCCCTTCTGAGGCTCTGATTCAACAAGATTTTTAAACCCAGTCCTATGTAGAGTGTCTTAGTACTCCCATTGAAGTCAATGGGACTGCTCATGTGTTTTAAGCTTGCGCATAAGTACCTTAATGCAGGGGTTCTCAGTCTTTTCAGGGTTGTGACACGGGTGGGAGGCAACATGACTGCAAGACACCGAGCCCCATACCCCCCACATCTTATCCCCACCTCTCCTCTGGAAGCCCTAGCCCCCCAGCCCTGCATTCTATCCCTGAAATCCATGTCTTCTTTTCCAGCTTCTGTCACCTGTTCCCTCTCACCACCTCTTTCCTCCTAGCCCCGCCAATTCATATCTTGTCTCCCCATTGCTTCCCACTTGGCGTCTCTTCCCTCCAGCTCTGCTGCCTCTTTCCCCTGGTGCTGCCACCCAATGGGTCGTCCTCATGGATCTTCCTCTGGCCACACCACCAGAGGTTGCTTTGCTTGGCCCTGCCCCCTATCACTTCCCCCTGATCCCAGTGCTCCTCTTCCAGCCCCGCATCTTTCCCCTTGAGCCATGCTGCCTCTTTTCCCCAGCTGCCTGGTCAACCTGCCACCTTATCCTACAGCCCCACAGCCTGCCACATTTTTGCTTGGCTGCCACGTCCCCACCCCAGTCATGTCCCCCCAATCCCAACGCCCCTCCTCCAGCTCTAGCATCCCTCCCCCCCCCAGCCCTGCTGCCTCTTTCCCCCACCTACCTGATTGCCACGTCACCTCTTCCTCCAGCCCTGCTGCCCACTGCCTTTTTGCTCTAGCTCTGCCACCTGCCATCTTTTTCACCTGGAAGCCTGGCTGCCCTACTGTCAGTTTCCACTGGCCCTACTCTTGATCCCTCCACCCACCACCACACTTACCTGCTGGACCCCACAGCCACTGGAACCTGCTCCTCTGGCCAGGTCCAGGGTCATGCAGCAGGGTGGGAGATTTGAAAATGCCCTGTCCCTGCCTGTCCCGAGCAGAGCAGCCGGCTGGGTTAACACAGGCAGGTTGTGTGTTCTGCATCCCGTGGCTCCTTGAGGTCACAGTTTGGTGGGCTGGGGGCATGATGCTGTTGGCTCCCCTCATGCTGCTTCAGGGCAGAGCAGGGTGTGTGTGGGGGGGAGGCAGCACTAGGGCTGGGAGTGCTCCCAAAGCTATAGAGATCCTTGTAGCCCTGGGAACGCTCCCAGCCTAAGCACTGCCCCTGCTGGCTCCTCTTGCCTTGCTCAACTGATGTCAGTGGCACTAAGGCTCAGAGGCTGAAGTGTACCTGAGACTCTTGCAGCACAGCAGCCTCTGAACGGCTGAGTGCTGCCACCATTGGCTTGCCTCGCCTTGTTTGGCCTGGGAGCAGGACAAAGCAAGTTGGTGGCAGTGGTGCTCCAGCTGGGAGCAGGGTGGCTTCCCACCAGTTTTTGGCAACACACTTCCCTGCTCTTCACGACAAACTGGTTGAGAATTGCTGCGTTAATGAATTAGGGCCTGAGAAGCTAGGATTGGTTTATTTAGTATTTCTAAAATTCTGCTTTTTGTACGCATGGTTTAATTTGACTTCATGTTTGATATATCTTTCCGTATTACATGAGCAAAAATCACACACACTTACAAAAAAAAAAAAGAAAAAAAACCAAACCAAAAAACCAGTCTTTACACTGGTGATGAATTTTTCTCCAGCAATGGTCCCTATCAGAAATTCAGAGAGCCAAAGCAGAGGCACACAGAAAAGGAATAAGGTTATGGCAGAAGGCCACTTCCAAGACTAATTACATTAATATCTAAATGATTATTTTTACTGTCTGGTACAATTTACATAATGCCATCTGAAATAGAAAAAAGTTATAATCATTAATCAAATTTTATGACCTGATATCTCTGGATGAAAATTAATATCTGTATGTTTGATGCTGGGACAGGTGTCAATTCTCTACCTTTGAGCAGTGTCAAGAGTGGCTTAAGCGACTGAACAATGCCATTCGCCCTCCTTTGAAGATAGAAGACCTTTTCTCATTCGCGTACCATGCTTGGTGTATGGAGGTATATGCCAGTGAAAAAGAACAGCATGGGGATTTGTGCAGGCCAGGTATGCAGAAACATTTTGTGTACCCCAAGAGATACTACAGCCTTTAGTTGTCTGTCTGCTGCCACTTGATCTTGTGATTCCTGGAATGCAGAATTTAGGAGCTTGTAAAAAAAAAAAAGTGTAATGACAAACTGTGTATTCTGTGCTAATGTTGCCTCTTTGCCTGACTACCCATTTTTACACAGCTTCACATGAACCATCCTAACTGAAGTACTGTATTGACTCTGTGTTCTTATAAAGCAATTTCTGCACTAGTTGACCGGTGCGTTTTCCACATGTCAGGCTTTGTGTATGCAAACTCTTAATATGCGTGCTCACCAAGCCTTTAAAGAGCTGCGGGGGGGGGGGGGGGGGGAGGATAGAGGGGAAGGAGAGTACAGTAGAGTGGATGGGCTATATATGAGTGAGCCAAGCAGAGCTGCCAAATGTGATGTATTAGAACATAAAAGATGTTTTGCACCTTGAGATCCAGAATTGAATCCCCACTCAGGTCCCAGTTAGAAGTGAGTTTAATTTCAATATGCTTCCTATTGGTACCTATTAAAAACTCACAGAATTTTACATGGTTAAATGTGAGTAGCAATTTCTGATTAATTGAGGTCCTGGATATTGCCAATCAAGTTTAAAATAAATTGGCAATGTCTTTCTCCCATTTTTTTCCTTCAGCTAGGAGTGTTAGCCCTTTATTTTCATGAAATGAAGATAACAGAAGAAAACAAATAAATAATTAAAAAAACAAAAAAAAACCCCAAAGACCTCTATTCCTTCCAAACTGAATATCCCAGAATAGAAATACTGGTTCTGCTAAATATTCTTTTCCAGAATCATCATCTTCTTTGACCAGTACTTGGAAACTGAAAGGAAGACACAAATGTAGTAGTATTTATATAGTTCCCTTGTCTTCTGTTCCTCCAGCAAACCTGGGTGTGGTTTACCATTAATTTAGGACACGGTATATCATTTACTTCTTGATTGACCTTAGCTGCTCAAGTCCTGCTCAGAGTGTGTAAAGTTCTTCAGTAGAAATTGCTAGTTCCTATTAAGTTTCGCCCTTTTTCCTGTGTGACAGTTTTCCTTTGTGCACCTCAATTATTAGTGATGGTAGTTGTTTTCCTACCTTAAGAACTGAATTATAGCTGAAGTGGATTATTGGCGGAACCACACCGATTTGGGGGTAATATGGAGGAAATTATTTCAGTACTTTATATTTTATTTCATTTTATGGAGGTATCACAAGGTTTGGCATAATAGGCTTTAAAATGCTAATTTTTGTGCAACAATGGATCCAAATACTGGAAAACACAATAAAAGAAATAATCGAAAGTAGAATTTTAAAATATATTAATGAATGGAATAGAAGAGATTGCGACTCACAAGATCAGCTGTAAAAGTCTGAAGGGTGCGCAGACCCATGAAATACTTATCGTAATCTTCCCAGCCACAGGAAATAAAATATCATCAGTTGAAAACCAGGCATCTCGAAAGATTATCCTCTCATTCAGACTAGAGGGATTGCGATGGCCTGCAGCTCCATCTCTGCGAAGGAAATCACTGGATACATCAGACTACAAATGTAATTGTATTGCATTATAAGGACATTTTAGTGACTCCATGTATAGTAGTAGATACTAAATTTGTGTGTTTCCAGTTTCTTGGCTGCTCCATTAATTACTAAGATGAAGCCTTGTTGCTCCATATTTCATGTAGGTAGGGAAACAATTGTAGGCTCACTAAGATAAGTGTTTGTGCTGACAGGAAAGATTACAACACTACACAAATTGATACAATATAAGAATATTGACAAGTGGGAAGCAACAAGAAAAGAATCAACCAGAATAAAATGTTTTCATTCTCTGATTGAGGTTCTGTCACTAGAATTATTGTAGTTTTATTGGTTGCTCCAAATGAAATTTACCACTCTGTACCTCGGCTCTGTGGCAAGACCTTTAAAATACGAATGTGTGCATCTAGCTAAAAAATTCTCATCTGTTGTCCAGTCAGTCCATCCGCATGCAAAAACTTACAGCCTCTTCCTCAAGGTAGCTGATAACTAAATCTGTCCTCTATGCTGAAAGATCATGACACATGTTGAGTGATGTGATCATTTCTTCAAAAAGAGTATTAGGAAAGTTCAAGTTTAGTGCTAAAGGATAAATCCAGTGGAGACTGCCAGCTGGTTTGAATTTATCCTTGTCCCAGTTTCCTTTAATAGTTCGCCCCCTGCTGGGTTAGAAAAGGTCAAAATTGTGTTAGTTGGCATAACTTAAGAAATTTGTAGAACCACGGGGAGGCTGGTCTTTATGTCAGAATTGGTTCTGTTCTGCTATCTGTGATGGTTATAAGGAGTTTTTAATTTATTTCTTTTTGTCATATGAACTGCAGCAGACTAAGGGTTTGTGCAAATAAAATTCTGTTGACAGTGGCGCTTGCATCTACAGGATTTCTGCTGTTGGGCAACATTTAGGGAAACTTCTGGACTTGCCACAAATTCCAATGACAAATTCTATAGCAGAGTTTATTTCTGGTCTGTGCAGTGTTGTCTGACCAACCCAAAGCAAGAAATTCAGTCATCAGTTCTGAGTGAATTACACTTGGTGAAGGAATTGTCAAGAGAGCAGTACATTGCAGCAGCACAGGAGGCAGCAGATGAAGCTGAAAAATGGGGAGTTTGAGTGGAAGTGTTTAAGGGGCATTTCCAGAGATAGTGTGTGATGGGGGAGGGAGTGTTGTGTTCTGGTATTGTTGGGGTGCTCATTGGGGGTGTGTTTTGGTGGTTTTTTCCTCTCTTTGTGTTTCATTGACAGGTAGTGGGGGGAAGGCTATGACAGGTACAGAGGCCCCAGTGGTAATCACTCAAGCAGTGGAAAAGACAGGGAAGATGATTGGAAGTGGAAGCTGTGGGATGTACATGATCCTGGAGGGGGTACCTCAGAAGATCTTCATATGTATGAAGCGTTACCCCTCAGTGCTTATGGAAGAGAAGATTTGAGGGTTGGAGATGCAGGTGGAAATGCTCGATGAGTTTAGAAGGGAGTCAAGCGACTGATAGAGCAGAGGAACGAGGCAGCTGAAGGGAAAATCACAGACCTGCAGATGGAAGCAGAACCAACCAAATCAAGGGGAGAGCACTGGGTGAGGAAAGTGGAGAGTGGAAGCATGGGACTGCAAGAACCTGGCAGAGGAAAAGGCAGGCTAGTGAGGGAGAAATAGAGCTCAGAAACACATTCGAGAGTTAGAAAATGAAGAAGGGGCACAGCAAGTTTTTACTGAAGGGAGGAGGACAAGAAAGAAGAGCAGAGCAGCTAGTCCTGTACAAAGAGTGGATGACACAAAGGAGATACCACCAGATAAGAGCCCCAGGAGGATGCAGAAGAGGATTGCAGAGGAGAATTGTAGGAGAGAAGACTTGCATCCAGAAAGAACTGAGGATTGGCCGGAGAATCGCACCACTACCAGGAAAAGGCAAGTCTCTGTGACTGGGGATTCCTCTGCTGAGGAGACTAGATAGGGCTGTAATCAGAGCTAATCTAGAGAACAGAAGGTTGTGCTGTCTGCTGGCACTAAAATATGTTGTATGCACTGAGGCTGAAGAGGATCTTAATGGGATCAGAAAAGAATCCTCTGTCTGCCATGTGGGTGCAAATAATATAGTTAGATTTTTGCTGGAATGTATCAAAGGAGACTGTGCCAGGCTGGAGAGGACTCTGAAGGAAATTGAGACAGGTGATCTTCAGTGGGAGTCTGCCTGTTCCTAGAGGAGGCCGACAAAGGCATGACAATGTTCTGATGATCAACAGATGCCTCAGGCAGTGGTGCTGGGGCTTTGGGGTGTATAATAGTCACTGGGACACACTCATGGGCAGAGACTGTTCTCTTGGAATGACCCTCACCTGAACGTGGAGAGAAATAGATTTCTAGGATGATGACTAGCTCAACTGATTAAGAGAGCCTTAAACTAGGAAGTTGGGGAAGATGGTTGAGAGATGCCCAGGTAATCTCCATGCTTGATTTTAGCATGAAGAGGGAGTAAAATGAAGAAAAGACAAAGCAGTGGGGAGCAGAATGGGCATTAAGAGGAAGGGAAATATAAATACTAGTCTAAAAGGCAATACTGGCAGTAGGTTGGCTGTGCAAAGTCAGGTAAGGAACATGAAAGAAACCAAACGGCGAAAAATAGAATGTTTGTATGCTAATGTGAGAAGCCTGTGTAACAAAACGAAGAACTAGAGCTGCTGGTAAAGGAAGTGAAAACAGGTGTTGTAGGGATAACAGGGACAGGATGGATAGTAGTCATGACTGATGTACAAGTATTGAAGGGTATGTGCTGTTTAGGAAAGACAAGGCAAACATGGTGGAGTAGCATTGTATATCAGTGGTGAGGTAGACTGTAAAGAAATTAGAAGTGATTAAATTGATAAGACAGGGTCTGTCTGGATAAAAATCACTTCGAGGAAGAAACCTACTAGAATTTCACCCTGGAATAGTGCTTGGAGTGTGCTACAGACCACTGGGATCTGATTCAGACACAGATAGGGACCTCTTCAAGGTTTTTAATGAAGTAAATACTACTGGGAACAGTGTGATTATGGGGGACTTGCAACTTCTCAGATACAGACTGGAGGACATGTGCCAGCAGTGGTAATAGGGCCCAGATTTTCCTGGGTATGATAGCTGACGAATTCCTTCACCAAATAGTTATTGAACCAACAAGAGGGAATGCAGTCTTAGATTTGGTGTTCATGAGCAGTGAGGCCCTCACAGAAGAACTGATTGTAGGGGACAATCTTAGTTTGAGTGATCACGAGCTAATTCAGTTCAAATTAAATGGAAGGATAAACAGAAATAGATCTGTGACTGCAGTCTTTGGCTTCAAAAGGGCTAACTTAAAAAAATTGAGGACATTAGTTGGGGAAGTATTTTGGATTGAAGAACTCTTGGATCTAGTGGTGGAGCGGGCTTGAAATTACTTCAGGCAAAGTGGTAGGAACTGTCTGAAGTTTGCATCCTGAAGGGGAAAAATTTCATAGGCAAATGTAGACCAAACTGGATGAGTAAGCATCTCAGACAGGTTATTAAGAGAAAACAGAAAGCTTACAAGGAGTGGCAGATGGAAGGGCTTAGCAAGGAAAGCTACCTCTTGGAGGTTAGAACATGTAGAGGTAAAGTTAGAAAGGCCAAAAGCAAGAAGAACTGGACCTTGCAAAAGGAATTAAAACCAATGCTAAAAGTTTCTATAGCCATATAAATAGGAAGAAAACAAAGAAAGCGGGACCACTAAGCACTGAGGATGATGTGTTGGCTAAGGATAATCCAGTAATGGGCAACTATCTAAACTTTGTCTCCATTTTTAATGGGCCTAATGGTAGAGTGTCTAATGGGAATGAGGATATGGAGGTAGAAATTACCACATCTATAGTGGAAGCCAAACTCAAAACTATTCAAAGAGACTAAAATGGGGAGCCTAGATAATCTCCATCCAAGAAGATTAATGGACCAGGCACATGAAATTGCAAGTACATTAGCAAGGATTTTTAATGAATCTGTAACCTGGGGGTTGAACTGCGTGACTGGAGACTTGCTAACGTAGGCCCAAAGCTTAAGAAAGGGGGAAAAATGATCTGGAAAAATTTTGAAAGAAAAAGTAGTTAAGGACATCAAGGTTACTGATAGTTGAGAAGATAAAATAAAAATGGCTTTACTGATTACTTTTTTGAGAAGATGAGGGTTGGTTTGTTTGTTTTTTTTTGTTTTTGTTTTTGTTTTTTTTCTCCAAGACAAAGGGAATGCAGTGGATCTAATTTACCTAGATGTCAGTAAGGCATTTGATTTGGTTCCACATAGGGAATTATTAAATTGGAAGAGACTGTGATTAATATGAAAATTGAAAGATGGATAGAGAATGGTTTAAAGGGGAGACTACATTGGGTCATACTGAAAGGTGAACTGTGAGACTGGAGGTAGGTTACTAGTGATGTTCATCAGGGATCGGTCTTGGGATTAGTCTTATTTAACCTTTTTATTACTGTCCTTGCCACAAAAAGTGGGAGTGTGCTAATAAAGTTTGCAGATGACACCAAATTGGGAGGTATCAACAATACAGAGGAGGATTGAGGTATCATACAGGAAGATCTGCATGACTGTGTAAACTGGAGTAATAGGAATAAAATGAAATTTAATAGTGGAAAGTACAAGGTCATGCACGTGAGAACTAATAATAAGAATTTTTGCTTATAAGCTGGGGACATATCAGTTGGAAGCATCAGAGGATGAGAAGAACCTGGGCCTTTTGGTTGATCACAGGATGCCTATGAGCCACCAATGTTATGTGGCCATGAAAAAGGCTAATGTGGTCCTAGAATACATCAGACAGCTATTTCCAGTAGAGATAGAGAGGTTTTAGAATTGTTATGTTACATTACACTGTCCATCGGGAAGTTTAGACTTGACATTAGACACAGTTTTCTAGCCATCAGCAGAATGAAGTTCTGGAAGTCTTCCAGGGGGAGTTGAGGGCAAGGACAATAGCTGTCTTCAAACCTGATCTTGATAAATTTATTGGACTTTAATATGGTGGGAAGGCTTGGTTTGGCAGTTGATTTGACTACTGGTGGTAGATATGCCAGTGGCCTGAGATGGAACATTTGATGGGGTGGATTCTGAGTCACTACAGAGAATTCTTTCAAGGGTGTCTGGCTAGTGAGTCTTGCCCACATCCTCAAGGTTTAATTGATCACCATATTTGCAGTTGGGAAAGAATTTCCCCCCAGGGCAGGCTGGCAAAGGCTGAGGTTTTTTGCCTTTCTAAACATGGGGTACGCTGTCTTACTGATGGATTCTCTGTACCTTAGTCTTTAAACCATGATTTGAGGACTTTAATAACTCAGTTGTAGGTTAGAGGTGTATTAGAGGAGTCAGTGGGTGAAATTTTGTTGCCTACATTATGCAAGATGATCATATTGGTGCCTTGTGCCCTTGGAGTCTATGGGTGTGTCCATACTTAGTCTTTAAATTGAAATAATTCAAATTATTTCAGTTAAAAGATTGCATGTCCACACTACATTTCCTTATTTTGAAATAAGGAGCTCCCTCATTTCAAAATAAGGAAAGTCATTTTGAAATAATAAAACCTAGTATTATATTAAAATGATGGTTAAATCGAAACTGTTATTTTGAAATAATGCTGTGTCGATGATGTGTTATTTTAAGTTAACTCTTTCTTCAATTTAACACTTTTGCCCTTCTACTTCCCAGGGTGCTGTCCTTTTTCTATGTATTGGGTGGGAACATGGCCCTTCCAGGAGGTCATGTTGCCACCCCTCCCTCCTCCCCCGTGATGCCCCTTTCCTAAATCGAACTAGCAAGTCCTGTCCATGGACATGATAGTTCAATTTGAGTTTCTAGTAGGGACATATTAGTTGAACTTAAATTGATGTAATGATTTGTATAGCGATTTTATTAAATCAATTTAACTTAAATTGATTTAACTGCCAAAGTGTGGACATAGCCTATGAGTCTGTAAGTTAGAGCTGTCTCAGGGGGCTAAGAAACCATCTGGACAGCTGAAAATAGCTGTCATGCAGCTCTACTTTGATCATGCCTCATCTCCTCTGACTGAGTTTTGAAGGGGAATGTGAAGTAGAGTTATTGTGCCAACCCTGTATTACTCAGGGAAGCCCCCCATAAAAAGGATCTATCATTGGTCTTTGGATCTGCTTGGCTTATGGTCCGGCTATGCTAGTGGAGTGGCATGAAGCATGGACACTTAGGCCCAAAGTCTTTACATGTATATTCTTAGAAGATCATTATGATCTAGCTGTTCAAAGACCCTGCCTCTCCAAGAGTTTCCATTGCTTTCCTTTAGAAATAACAGAATTAATCTCTGTAGCCTTTGGTTAGAGTGATGTTTGCATGCTGTACATCTTGAAAAGCAGTACTAGGCTTGTTGAGCTTAATGTAGTCACAAGAGCCTAAACATCTGTTGTCTTGTGAGACCTGTATGCCTGGGGGGGGGGGATAAGATACATTTCTTTTTGTAAAAGTTTTTCCTTGTTAGTTATATGTTAACATTTTTATTTTATTTATGACAGTAAGTATCTACATAACTACTCCATTTGAGTATCACTTGCAACTAATTATTCACTTCCAATGTAAGCATTTAGAAAAGGAAGTGACCCAGATTTAAATGAAAAATGTTTGCTGAATGTTAGTTTTAACGAAAGTGTAGTGAACAGTGTATACACACTCTGCATCTGATTCCTCCAATACGTTTTAATAGCCAGTGGCTGTGATATTCTCATTATTCTTGGGCCTGATCACTGAAGTCAATGGAAAAACTCCCATGGATTTCAGGAATTTTTGGATCAGCTCTCTTTGATCAGTCCATGCGATGGCAAGAGTTGTAGTGTTGACAGATGTTGAGATATTGACCTGCTTCAGTTTTGTGATCTCCAAAAAGAAGAAAGTAATTGCCATATCAAGAGACCATTCATTCATCTAAGATATGCTGCCCCAGTTCTTGCTTACATCTGATGTTTCAGAGATGATCAATAAAGTGTCATAATACACCAAAATCAATTTTGTGATACTGCAGCATGGGGGAGTGATTTTATTCCTGGTCCTGTCCAACGTTCTGCTTATAACCTCACACATAAAGATGGACTTATCCCAAAGTTATACAGAAATGGCTGAGCCAAGATCTGCTGAATTCCAGGTCTGTTGAAATCCATCTGTTCCTACCATCTGGAAGTCAGGCAGGCTCACCCTCCTCCCCCATCTACCCGTTACCAGAGCTTAGTTTATTTCTCATTGATACAAAACTCTCCTGAACTGTGGAAAAGAGACATTAATAAGCTTGCCCCTCTGTGGTAGGCTGTATTCTGGATTTCATTTGAGTTTATTTATCTAATTCCTTATATTTTTGCATCTGGTCTCCTGGCCATATGGCAGATTGCTGTTTCCTGTATGAATGTATAGGGACAAAGTGTTGATACTGTTAATACAGAGGTTAGTTATTTTTAATGTGTGAAGAGTCAGCATGGGAAACAGTTGTGTTGCTGACAATTTCCAAAGGGGTAGCCATGTTAGTCTAGGTTAGCAGAACAAAAAAAGAGTCTTTTGTCACTTAAAAGACTAACACATTTTTATTTTTTGCATGAGCTTTTGTGGGCAAAGTCCCACTTTGTCAGGTGCCAGAGTGGAGAAAACCTCATTGGAAAAAAACTTACAGTATGAGAATGAAAGATAAATCCTGTGATTTCATTTCAGTGGATCATGTCAGAATACTACAGCAAATCAAAGTTGTATAGATTCAGACATAGTATATCAGAAAGTGGTGAGGTTGAGAGAGATGAAAATCACTGTTAGTAATAAAAAACAGAGGAGGAGTCCTGTGGTCCATTTGAAGTTTAATGTTTGTAGTGGGAGAAATGGTTCTACTCCACTGAGACTGAAGTTGATGTTATTGAATTTGCATCTAACTCCAAGGTGTCTCTTGAATCCTTGATGTAGAATATCCCTGAGAACACATACAGACAAGTCCATTACTGAATGACCTGGGAGATAAAAGTGATTTCCTGTTGATTTTTAAATGTTCTTATTTCTGATGTTATATTTGTGTCCATTTATTCTTTTGTGCAGACACAGTCCAGTTTGTCTGATATATAAGGCAGAAGGGCATTGTTGGCACATGATGGCATATATTACATTGGTGGATGAACAGGTGAATGAGCCCCTGATAAAGTAGCTGTTTTTATTAGGTACTGTGATGATGTCATCAGTGTTGATATGTGGGCACAGTTGGCAGTGTGGTTTGTTGGAATGATGTGCGTGCCCTACTGTTTCTGTTGTAAGGTGTGTAGTTGCTGGTGAATATCCTTTTAAGGTTGGGGGGCTGTCTGTAAGCAAGGAGAGTCTGTCTCCCAAGGTTTGGGGGAGAGAAGGATCATCTTTAGGATAGACTGTAGATCCTTGATGATGTGTTGTAGAGGTTTGAGTTGGGGGCTGTAGGTGGTGACTATTGGTGTTCTGTTGTTTTCCTTCTTGGGTTTGTCCTGTAGAAGTTGACTTCTGGGTGTCTGGATCTGTTAATCTTTCTTCACTTCCACAGGTGGGTACTGTAGTTTAAAGAAAGCTTGATAGAGATCCTGGAGATGTCTGAGGGATCAGAGCAAATGCGGATCTATGTTAGGGGTCGGCTGTAAACAATGGATTGTGTGGTGTGTTTGGGATGAAAGCTCAAGGGATGTAGATAACTATAATGGTCAGTAGGTTTCCGGTATGGGGTGGTGTTTGAGTCCATTAATTATATGAACTGTAGTGTCCAGAAAGTGGATCTCCCCTCTGGAATGCTCTAGGCTGAGTTTGATCGTGGAGGGCAAATTGTTGAAATCTCAGCAGAATTTTTCAAGGGCTTCCTTTCTATGGGTCCAAATGATGAAAATGTCATCGATGTAGCATAGATAGAGGAGTGGTGCTTGGGGATGAGAGCTGAGGAAGCGTTGTTCTATATCAGCCATAAAAATGTTAGCAAGTTGTGAGGCCATGAGGGTACCCATAGCAGTGCTGCTGACTTTAAGATATCCCAAATCTGAAATGGTTGCAGATTTTTCAGAGTGGAGATAAAAAATGTATATGGCTGTCCTGCTATGCACTGGCTTGTCCTTTCCTATGCTTAATAAATATGAATGCACTTGTGTCTTTCTCAGCCTGTTTTGGAAAGTTGGAACCTTTCCTTGTGTTTCTCATTTATTTCCTCTGTCTGTCTTTGGTATGCAGGGGAACATGTAACGTCAAGGTTTAAAAATGAAGTTGAACGGATGGGTTTTGATATGAATAATGCTTGGAGGATATCCAACATCAATGAGAAATATAAGTAAGTTGCATGACTCTCTGTGAACTGTTGCTTTAGAGCCTAGTGCCTTGATAAAACATAAATCCTCGTGTAGCAGATCACTGAAACATTTTCAAATAGAGAGATTCTGCAATTAAAGATAAACTGCAAAACTAGAAAAATTGTCTGTGCCTTTTTTTTTTTTTTGCTGATCTATTGCTTTAAAGTGGGTTTTCAAATATATGTATATTTTTTTAAATTAGAGATTTAAAATCTTGATTTTCCTGTTGTTGCTGGAAGACTCCTTGGAGAACAGGAGAATTAGAGGGATTCTAACATTGCAAGAAAGTAAAACCTGATCCAATGAGAAGGGGATTGGCTCATCTTCAGGCTGTTTAAAATACTTTGCTTTTTACTAGCAACTGTTTTCATTGAACCCCAAATGAAAACTGGGAAGAAAAGCTCTTCATGGAAGATAGAAACACCAAGGCTTTTGAACTGAAGGCTAAGAAAGTTCCTGCTTCAGTTCTCTAGTTAGTTCATAGGAGTGCTTCAACAAAACTAGTGAGATAAAATTAAATATTTTGACATGTGACAGACTTTTTAAAATGAAAAGACCTTTATTTATGCATCACGTGGAAAAGCCATAGTTTGTTCCCCTTTGGCCTTTCAAAGATTTCTAATGTTTCAATTCACATGTACTTCAGTGCTTTTCTGTCTAGCAGTAGACTTGGGCACATATTTATGTACTGTCCTGAATTGGGAGAAAACCATAACTCTTTTTTTTTTTTTTAACTACTTTCACTTCTTTTACCCATGTTGGAAGAAAATATTTTTAATTTCGCAATTTATCAAATGCTGCAGAAGATATTCTTGATGTGCTCTGAATTTTTCTCCTAGAAATCTACCTAAATTCTTATGAAGAATAAAATGTGATTTTAAAGCATTAAGGTAAAGGTATAAGTAGTTCCCAAATGTGGTTCTGTGGAGCACTGATGTGATCTGTGTAGAAATGGCCAGACAGATCATGCTATTTCTCTTTGTCTCTTGCTTTCACAAGTGCATAGGCTTTTTGTGATAAAGAAGAGCATGGCAGCCTGTAAAAACACAGAGACATAAGTTCTGTCACTCTCTAGTTCTATTTGGTTAGAATTGTAACCTTGTGTCTGAGGGTCCATGTCTGGAAGGTTCCCTTGAACCATAAGCCAGACTGTGGCTACGGGAGAGGAGGGAAAAGTGCTGGTACTGCCTTACATTCACTGAGAATCCCCACACACTAGACTGTGAGCTGATCTTCAAAATACAAGTGTCCTTTTTTCCGCTTGTAAGTTTGAGTTCATGGTTAAGGAGGTACCAAACTTAACATTTATATGAACATGATTTGGTTTAAGAGTTAATGGCCAGTAGCAATGAATGGGAACTATTCATGTTCTTCCAAGGTAATCTTACAGATTCTCTGTATACTCCAGCAGACATCACTCTTTTAACTAGATTCTGGAGCACAAGACGACAGCTCGCAGAGAAAAATACTATTTTGCCAAGCCACCACAAAGCAGCATCAGTTAGTTCTGGCCTTCAGAAAGGCTGATGCGTCAGTTCAGAGTTTTACATAAATGTGGGCTGATAACTGACTGTGCCAGATCATGACGACTTTATTCCTAGTTGATTTAGCTTTGTGATATGAGCTTATAGAAGAGACTGAAATTTCTAATTCTTTAGCATTGAAAGATGGGGAATTTCTCTTCAGTGTTTTGATGCGCTCCTGGCAGCTGGATTTAAATACCCATGTAATTTTTCTAAGGGAATGCTGGGTCAACATTGATTTCACCATAGATTGAACAGAAAAGGTTCTGGTCCTCTCTGTTTTTTAATGTCTGTTGAAGAGGATTGTAGCAACATGTCTGATCGATCAAGAACTAACAAAATAGAGTAACTTGTGAAATAAATGATATTTAGTTTGCTTGTGCTGCCTTTTATTTTGTATTGTCGGTTGGTTATGTACCTGCTGTTCATCTGCTGCATTTGACCCTTCACAGGCTCTGTGGTAGCTACCCACAGGAGCTCATAGTTCCCGCCTGGATCACAGACAAGGAGCTGGAGAGTGTGGCAAGCTTTCGGTCTTGGAAACGTATCCCGGCTGTGGTTTACAGGTGAGACTCGAGCCCAGGATCAGCTACTAACAGAGACCAATTTGATCAGATAAGTTATAGTCCCATAAATTTCTATAATGTGCCCCTTTTGGGTGGGGACTTTACATTTCTGTAGTTGCCCCCACATTTCACATCTCCTGTGCATGTAACTTTTCTCTTTATGTAGTAAAGGGCATCAGACAGCCTGAAATACACTAGGTACCTGGTTGTTGTTTATCATCATCACAGAAGTTGTGCAATAGTAGAGGAAGGGAAGTGATGTGAAGAAACAGGTGACCTCACTCTATCCTGCTCGCTATAACATTGGTGGCTAGATTGGCTGAGTCTGACTTCAGTTCATATGTGAAGACATGGATGCAGGGATTCTTTTGATTCTGGATGTTTCATCACTCTGGGCAGTTACAGGGCTAGATGGACAATGACAAAGATTTTCTTATCACCATAGAAAACTCTGCCATTGCCTAGTGCTCTTTTAGTTATCAGAGGTTCTCAATTTACAGTGTTTCCCTTCAGCCTCTCTTCTGCTGTGAGGGTGTTTACGAAATGCACGGTGGTGGTGGTGGTGGTGGTGGCTGTGCATCTGTGATGACAGGGCATGCAGATTTAGCCATACCTTGATGGCTGGCTGCTCAACGGCAGGTCTCGGTTTCAGGTCTGGAACAATCTGGATCTCGTGCCACCTGCTGCCATCTGGGTGTGTTAATAAGCTATCAGAAATCAATGTTAACTCCTGTATAGCAATCATTGGAATGATTCTGGACACCACACAGGCCAAAGCGTTTCTGCCCCAGCCTCGCTTCAGGGCTGCATCAGACAGCATTATTCATCTGTGTATGTGCCCCGTCACAATGGCCGGGTCTTGTCTGCAACTGCAAGGCCGTGTGCTGGTTTGCATATACATAGTAAGACTTGCACACCTAGGGTTCCAGCTGCTCCAGTTGTGGCTGGCCTCAGTGTATACTCTGAGCAGACATTCCCTGGATGGAGTGGTCATGGTCCCCCTTCCTGCCCCCATCCTGTCCCCACTAAAATGGTGGCGGACCCTCACTTAGTGCTGTGGGGCATGCCATTCAAGGAACTAGCCCCCTTGGTCATGTTGGAGTAGGATACCTCAAATTTGGGGTAGGGACCCATATCAGCTCTAACGATAGCACTCAGGATGTGTGGTCACCAGAGGAATAAGACAGGCAAATACATGTGAGGGAACTACAAGCAATGTTCCTGGGTTGTGGAGTGTTTCTTCCCTTCATTGTGAGAAAGGTAGTGCAGATGCTGACAGACAGCACCCCTGCCCTCTACTCTATTGGGTAACTAGTGTGATCTTTCAGAGGTTGGGCTCTCCCCAAGGTGACTTCTTTGTGTTCAGATGGAACAAGAAGTACCTGAATTTCTGCTCTCTGTGCAGCCTCAAAATGGGGTCGCTGCCGGACACCTTTCTCTTACAGTGGAAGAGGGTTTATATGTATGTATTTCCGTCCATTCCACTGCTGCACAGAGTCCTCTTGAAAATCAAGAGGGACAAGGCAGATGTTACCCTGTTGCACCGGCTTGGCCCTGCCAGCATTGGTTCGGCATGCTGCTGAAACTCTCAGTTCCCGCCACCACAAAAGTTGCTTCAGTAGCACATTCTCCTTTCCCAGGACAACAGTCACCTACTTCATCAGGACCTAGAGTCCCTGCATCTGATGGCATGGAGACTCCAAGGCTGAACCTGGGTGAATGTGCATGTTTGTTGTGGGTTCAGCAAATTCTGCTGTGCAGTAGAAAGCCTTCCACTCATACAGCATACTTGCCCAAGTGGAGGTGGTTCACCTGCATGGAGTTCTGCCTGGGCAGTCATTGATCCAGGCTATTCTGGAACATCTTAAATTTCAAGGTCTGGTTATGGCCTCAGTGAAGGTTCACCTAGCAGCCATCTCAGCTTTTCACCTCCACTGGGTGGGAAAATGTCCTTTTCCCCCATCCCTTGATTCTGAGGTTCCTGAAAGGAATAGAAAGGCTGTACCCTCAGCTTCCAGACCTGTTGCCTCCCTGGGATTTAAACCTGGCTCTCTCTCAACTCATGGGTCCCATCTTCAGCCCTTGGCTATCTGTCCACTACTGTTGCTGTCCTGGAAGTCATCCTAGTAGCAATTATCTCAGTGAGATGAGTCTCTGAGTTTAGAGTGTTTATCTCAGAACCACCTTACCCAACCTTCTGTAAGGCCAAGGTCCAGTTGTGGCATCATCCCCCTTTCTTTCCAAAGTTAGTGTCTGGATTTCACTGTAACCAGGATATATTTCTTCTGGTGTTCTTTCCCAAGTCACTCGGCTCTGAGGAAGTGTGGAGGCGACGTGCTCGATGTGAGGCGTGTGTTAGCTTTCTACACTGAATGCACTAAGTCATTCTGGAAAACTGTGCAGCTCTTTGCTGCAGTGATAGATAGGATGAAAGGCTTATAGGTCCCTGCCTGCTCATCTCCTCCTGGATAACTTCTTGCATCAAGTTTTGTTGTGAACGGGTGAGGTTGCCTCTACCAGGTGCTGTCACAGCCCACTCCACCAGGGCACATGCCTCCTTGGCAGCTTTTCTGGCTTAGGTGTCAGTGCAAGACCTCTGTGGGGCTGCTATCTAGTCGTCAGTATGCACCTTCGTGTCCCAGTATGCCATTGTCCAGCCAGCATGGGACAATGTTGGCTTCAGCAGAGCAGTGCTGCAGACAGCTCATCTGTAACTTCAGGCCGCCCCCCCAACCCTGGTGCTGTTTGTGAGTCACCTAGAATATGTGCAACCAGGAAGCACTCAAAGAAAAAAAGTTGGTTACTCACCTTGTAACTACTGTTCTTCGAGATTTGTACACACTTCCTGGCTCTGCTGTCGAAGGAGCCTGTCCCAGAGTGCATTACAACAGTAAGGAATGGCAAATGTGAAGCCTAAACAGGTCATCAGGATTTCTTTAAACATTTAGCATGAAGCAGTCAGTGCCCCCTACTGGCTTGTTCTAGCAGTGATATTGCAGTCATATGAAAGCTCATGCGATAAATAAATTTTTTAGTCTTTAAAAGTGCCGCAGGACTCCTTGTTTGTTTTGCTGAACTAGACTGACCCGGCTACCCCTTTGGAAATGGCAACATTTGTTATCTAAAGATATGATGATGATGTGACTTCCTGTGACCTCCATATCATTTTCTGCTTCAGCTGAGTTGGGGGGTATGGAGCAAGAGCTGTCAGATGCTGACAGGGAGGAGGAAGCAGGGGCTCCTTGCCCTCTGGGTGGTAGAAAGGCAGGTCATAGAGCTCTGAGCTGTAGTCACCAGTAGGGGACCCCTGGAGCTCCCTGCCGCTGTCTGGGGCCTCTGCATCTTGCAGGCACTCTGGGTTTCTGGGGGGTTCCCAGGAGCTCCCTTCCTCCCTGGACTTCATCTTTGGAGCTCCGTGCTGCCACGGGTGGCAGGTCTCCAGAACTGTCAGTTGCTGTGGGGAACCTCTGGATCTCCCTGTCATGATGAGCAGAGTCTGTGGAGCTCTCTGCTACTGTGGGCTAGGGGTTTCTGGGAGGGAGGCGAAGGAACTCCCAGCTGCTGTGGTCTGCTCCTGCGGTCCTCTGCTGTGATGAGCAGTGTCCCCAGAGCTCCCTGCTGCAGTTGGCCTCTGCCACCTCCAGGTTTGGGGTGGAGCTCAGGATCTAGGAGCCTGCTAGGTGGAAGAGTCCCAGCGCTTAAGCTGCAGTCTCAGCCTGAACATCTGCACTGCAGTTACACAGTCATTTAACAGAGCCCTGTGAGCTGGAGTCCGGTGTCACAGGTGGCTGCAGATGTCTAACTGCAATGTTGACATATCTCTGAGCACAAAGAGTGGCTGATGTTTGACTTTAATGTTTAATCTCTTCATATTGCAGAAATTGATTCAGATAGCCTACAAATGTGGAGCATCCTGGAGCATATATAAATCTGTAGGGTATATGTGCCTCTAAAACACTGATACAATTCAAAACCCTGTGGTGAGCTACTCAATCCTAATGTTACGTGCTTTGATTTCTATTGGATCCTTTATTCAGGATGCTAATGCAGTGACTACAGCTAGTTGTTCTTACTCTTTCCGGTGTAGGCACCAGAGTAATGGGGCAGTAATTTCCCGTTGTGGACAGCCCGAGGTCAGCTGGTGGGGCTGGAGAAATGCAGATGATGAACACCTTGTCCAGTCAGTGGCGAAAGCCTGTGCCTCTGACTCCAGGTCCAAAAGCAGCAAATTAATGAATGGAAACTGTTCCCGAGATTTTTCCAATGGAGGAGACCTCTCTGATGTGGAATTTGGTGAGCTCCCCAGCCTGTCTATCTCTGAAGTGGCTAGAGCTTTGTATGTGGGTGTGATTTTTCTGTGCATATAGGATAAGAGATATTTATGAAATGTATGTGATTCCTCTGTGTACTGTGTATGCATTGTTGTGATTCTGGTATGACTTGTTGCAGGTGGTGTCATAAGAATGTATTTAATTATTGTTTGGCTGCCCTTTTTCTTTCCTTAGATTCCTCAATTTCTAATGCTTCAGGAGCAGAAAGTTTGGCCATCCAGCCTCAAAAGCTTTTGATCTTAGATGCACGTTCTTATGCAGCAGCTGTGGCTAACAGAGCCAAAGGGGGAGGCTGTGAGTGCCCAGGTGAGTATTGTGTGCTCTCAGGTCAGTTTATATGAAGGTAGTCAAAGGGACAGTTGCACATTTAAAGAGACATGGGCTTGTCCACAGTGAGGGGTTCTGCACAAGTGTTGTATAGTTCCACCAGTGTTCATACTCTCAGCATCACATAGGTGCAAGTCACAACTTTACACTTATACAATGCATCTACATGAAAAGTCTGTATCAAAATAGCTACAATGGAGCATGAAAGCCTAGTGTAGCCATCCCATGTTTATCTGTACTCATGTCAAAGGGACAGAGTTAGTTATGCCGTTTGTGCTGTGTTTCTGAGCATAAGACTAAATCAGTAACAGTACACAATTAACAGTGAATTGTGTTTGTTGTATCGTCGTCTTCACTGAATCAAATATTTAAATTTAAATGCAATATAAAAACACACTAAAGAGTAATGTATAGATTAACTATAAAAATATAAGGGAGAAACCAAAACAAAACTCATTAAACCATAGAGGGTAATAGTGTTTCAGGATAGTTATATGTGGGGAAACTTTTCTGCAGTCTTTGTAAAGACACAGCAGTCTTAGTATTTATGGAACAGTTCCTGTATCCAAATACAATTGAAATTGCTTCTCCAAATTCTTTTTGATGTCCATTCCATGCTTAGTATGTGCACTCTGCATGCACAGTTTGCTGAGATTTTTCCATCAGTGATATCCATAGGACAAGCCCTACTGCTCCTGGAGGTGTGTGTATGTTCACTGGTATGAGGCAGTGGTTCCCAGCTGGTGTGCCACAGCACACTAGTGTGCTGCGGCAACTCCACTGGTGTGCTGTGGAGCCAGAGCTGTGACGGAGGCCCCATGTGGCCACGGATGAGGGCGTTCCCTGCAGCCAAAGCCAGAGCCGCTGTGGAGGCCCCATGTGGTCCCAGCCGGCAAGGCCATGCTGGGGCCCCACGTGGCTGCACCGCTGCCCGCCCCATCCCGGGGACCGGACAGAAGGCCAAAAGGGCAGCTCTGTACAGTGCTGCTGGTCTGCCACTCTCCACCAGGTGCACTGCTCTGGGCTCTGGGCTGGAGCAGTGGGGAAGGTGCAGGAGGCAGCCCGGAACCGTGGTGGAGGCCCCATGTGGCCCGAGCCTGGGCGTTGCCCAGAGCCAGAGCCAGTGCTGTTGGCAGCAGTGCCATGCGACCATGGGCTGGTGGGTTCCCTGAAGCTGCAGGTGGCAGCCTCAGATGGCCCTGGCTGCAGGAGAGGTGTGTGTGTGTCCTGGAGCTGGAGCTGGCTGTGGGCAGTGGCCCAATGTGGCCTGACCCGGGGGGGGTCCCCCTGAGCTGGAGCCCTGACTTGTGGCCCCAAACAGTGCCATGGCTCATGCATATTCATATGTTAATTTGAATATTCATGATTTTGTCATGTCAGTCTGCCGTGGCATAATTGAAGGCCTCAGGGTGTGATGCAGTAGAGAAAAGGTTGGGAAGCACTGGTATAAGGAACAACACATGCTCTATGTGCTCTCATTTCCTTCTTACCATCCATGAGAGTTTCCTGGAATGATCTTTCTTGCTCTTGCAAGGCTTCATTCCCAGCGGTTAGAGCTTTGGTAGATATTGTATAATTTTTGTAGCTAGTGTAGATAGTTCTTAGTGTTAATGTACATGGTAGTGTGGATAGTTGTCCCTGGCATTGAGTGACGTTTGCCCCAGGGGCAGGACATGCCCAGTCCCCAGGCTTCCAGCTATATGCCTCCTGTGGCAAACCTATGCCAGTGAATTACCTGCACTCTAGCTGTCTACAGACCCTTGGGAAAAGTCATGTTAAAGAGAAGTGCCAGATCTGCAGGGGCTTTCAAGCATGCACTCAGAAAGACAGAGACTCTGAAAGCAACACTCAGACTGGCCTTGGAGCCAAGCCACTCCAAATCGGTCTACACATTAGCTTCAGTGCGAAGCATTTCGCTGACATTGCGCTCTTCCTGGTGCTGTTCTGCAAGAAAGAAGCATAAGAAACAACTATCCGAAGGTGGGCCCTCTCTGGTGTCAAGGACCAAGCATAGAGTGACTGAAGTTGTGTGACCCATGCTGGGCCACTCATACTTTGCAGAGCCACTGTCTGTCCTGGTGACACTGCCTGGAACACCAAGTTAAGTTTGGAACTTCCCTTTGGCTCCTGGGAGCAGTTGTAGGACCATGTGTCTCTAAGCGTCTTCCACTCCAGAGGCTTCCCAGATGGCAAAGAATCTGATGTGGCTCCTGATCTTGCCCCCCACCCCACCCCCAAAGGCTCCTGCCAGCCAAAGCAGCTAGAAAGAAGGGATCAAGGGTCAGTGATTTCCATCACAGGACTGGTAGAGAAAACTCCATTGTCCCATTGCTGCAATCTCTGACCTACTTTTAGTCATCGGTTCACTGGTACCACATGGAGGCAGAAGTGAGTATGGTGCTGCCATGGTCTCTGAGGAAAGAATTCTCTGGAGCCGGAAGTGGAATCTTTCAGCCCACTGAAGACATACCAGTACCTGGCCTATGCACCAGACTTTGGCATTGGGCCACTGGCCTTCGCAGTGGTATTGAGTCCTTTCCCATCAGTTGTATTTGGTGTTCGAGGTGTCCCAGTGTCTTGATCCATCTAGCACCAGACCTCAACTACAGTAATGTCCCTGTACCAAGATTTCAGAAGTGTTCCCAGTGGATTTAGTGCATGTGGAGAAAGAAGAGGCATCACCTCTTCCTACGCAGGTCTTTTCCTTATCATCCCTGGATAAGGTGGTCACAGGCCCTAGTAACCTCCCCCTTGCTGGATGACTTCAGAGCTCACCAAGAGTTCCTGAAATGGGTCACCACAAACTTGGGGCTTGAAGCTGAGGAGTTGAAGGAATCAGCTCACAGATTACTGCCCATCCTGATTGCAGCAACCCCTTTAGAGCAGGCTTCCAGTTAATGAGATGGTGTTGGGAACTGTCATGGTGCTTATGGCAGACCACTTTGTCTTTGCCGTCCACCTCAAAAAGGGTAGAGAAGAAGTGCTGTGTACCCAGTTGTGGGTTTGAGTGCTTGTACTTGCATCCCCCTCATGATTCCTGGCAGTGGCAGCTGCAGACAGATGAAACAAACGAGGAGTCTAGTTGCACTTTTAAAGACTAACAAATTTAAATATCACGTGAGCTTTCATGGGAGGAAATCTCATTTCTTCAGATGTTTGAAGATGGGGAAATCACAGAATGGGAGAAAAGCAAGCAAAGTGGGATTTTCTCCCACGAAAGCTCATGCAATAAATAACTTAGTCTTTGAAAGTGCCACCAGTCTCTTCATTAATTTTGCAAACACGGCTGCCCCTTTGAAACAAGACAGATGGTGCAGTCAAGAGCTACCCCAAAAATAAAGAGGCTAAGTGACTGGACCTATTCAAATGCAAGTTTTATTTGATGGACAGCATCTGGTTACATATCTCTAACCAACAGGCTCTTCTGGGGGGTACAGTTTTAACTGATGGGACTCAATAGCCATTTTTAAGGACTCCCTGCCTCAGGAGTCAAGAGAGGAGTTCATGGTCATTCTGGAGGAAGGCAAGACTGTGGCCAGGACTTCCCTGCAGGCAGCTCTGGATGTGATTGACTTGGCAGCTAGGACTGTTGTATCAACGAACAAGAAGCATTGCTTGTGGCTCTAGTCATTGGATCTCTCTCATGAAGTGTAGCAGTTGGTCCAGGACCTCTCCTCTTAAAGGATCTCCCTGTTTTCCAAACAGGTGTATTCCAGGCTTCCTGGCCTCAAAGACTCAAAGACTGTGCTGTGCTTCCTGGGTCTTTACACACCCCTAGCCTACAGGAAACATTTACTGCTCTAACAGTCTTCTAATGCTTCCCAGAGCAACACCCTGCCAAAAAAAAGGGGGTGGGGGTGGGGAGGACTATGCCAATCCCTCCCTTCTGCCTCAGCCTCCCTGTCAGGCTCATACTGATGCCCTAGGGGACCTGGCTGGCCTTTTGATGGTGCACCAAAGACTAGGGTTACCAGATGTCAGGCAAAAGGAGGACACATCCTCCTTTTTACCTTCATGTCCTTTGTCTGGCAGACATTTTAAAAATACAGGATTTTGTCTGGGTTTTTACTTACAGGGGTTAAAGTATGCTGGGCTGCCCTGGAACACCCTATTTTTAGAGGGAGGCATTCCAGTGCCCCCTAAAAACAGAAGACTATTACATTAATACTTCATTTTCTCCATGTGTCCTCCAGTGTCCTTCTTTTCGTACTTCCCTGTTCTTTCCATGCTTTGGTATCTGGTAACCCTACCAAAGATGGCATACCAGTCCCAACTCCAGATCTATTCTCCCTTTTGCTTTTGACTGCCTTTCACCCTCAAGACCAGCGTGGTCATTTATAACTTCAGATGATTGGGTAGTTGGCACTATAGCAATTGCTTACCCAGTTTTCATTGACCCCTTCCTCCAGCACCACCCTCGTCCCCATCCCTCTTCAGGGACCCTTCTCGCAAGCAACTTCTTGTACAGGAGGTGCAGGCCCTCTTATGTGTGGGGGCAGTACAAGAGATTTCTCAAGACTTGAGCGGGAAAGGATTTTGCTTGTGATACTGCCTAATCCTGAAAGGTCATCCTGGACCTGTGTCACCTCAACAGACATATCAAGAGACTGAGACTCCACATGGTCTGCTTGGCCTCCACCTCTGTGTCCCTGAATCCAGGAGACTGGTATGCCATTCTTGATTTAAAGGACATCTATTTCCACATCTTCGTCTTCCACAGTACAGGAGATTCTTCAGGTTCGTAGTGGGTCAATGCCACCATTGCAAAGTTTACTTC
This sequence comes from Podocnemis expansa, assembly GCA_007922195.1. NCBI lineage: Eukaryota > Metazoa > Chordata > Testudines > Podocnemididae > Podocnemis > Podocnemis expansa. Next base: position 4,909,027 of record ML682206.1, on the reverse strand, counting down.
CCTTCCCTTTGGCGCAGTGGCAGTCCCACCTTCTTCAGGAAGTGTATGGTGGCGGTAGCAGCCCTTCTGAGATGTCAAGGTGTGCAAATCCATATCATAATGAGAGGCTGATCAAAAAACGTTCATAGGCTCAGGTCCAGCACAGCATTGGTGCAAAACAAATCAAGTTCCAAGCACTGAGTCCATTGATAAATGAGCAAAAGTCAACTCTGGTCCCAGTTCAGAGAATTAGAGTTAATTGGTACAGTGTGTGACTCAGTCCAGACTAAGGTCTACTGACCAGAGGTCAGATTCCGAGCTACGTCACATTTAATCTCCAGGGTTGCAACCGACGTGCTAATGACCTCTTGGTTTTGCGTCAAACTGTTGGTTCGTATGGCAGCATGTACCTATGTGGTGCAATATGCACGGCTGTGACTCGGGTCCCCAAAGACGTGGCTAGTGTCAGTTTATTCCCTGAGCAGATACCCCTTGGACTCTGTACTCGCTATTCCACCTCTGGTCCTTGCTTCACTAACTATAATGAAGGGGTTACCCTTTGCCATCTCACATCCATCAGTAACATTAATTTCAAACATGTCAGACGAGGAGTGGGGAGCCCACTTGGACATAGTCAGGGCCTTTCGTCCTGGGAAAAACTCTCCCTGCATGTAAATGTCAGGGAATTCAGGGCAGTATGCTTGGCATTCTGGGCCTTCCTTCAGATTTCAGGTAAGATAGTGCAGATCTTGATGGACAACACTGAGTCAGTGTTTTACTACGTCAACAAGCAGGAAGGGGCTTGATCTTCAGCCTTGTGCCATAAGTTCATCTGACTGTATGCCATTTACCTCAAGGTGTTACAGCGCTCTGGAGCCCAAAATGTATTGGCGGGCTGCCTCAGCTGATCCTTTTCCTGTCACAAGTGGTCTCTTCACCTGGAGGTCCACTCACTCCACAAAAGCAGGGGTTTCATCAACAGTATTTCCCATTTCTCTCCCCCCCCCCCTTCCCCGTGTGTGTGTGTGTGTGTGTGTGTGTGTGTGTGTGTGTGTGTGTTAGTGAGTGTGGTCCTGCCGAGCACAGTCGTGGGGCAGATGAAGTTTGTGAGCCGTATCCAGCCTGCGGGCTGTGTGTTTGGCACCGCTGAGTTAAAGGTTTATTACAGGGATGGGTGGGTGTGGTTTTGTGGCCTGCATTGTACAGCCCAGGCTAGATGATCATATTGGTTCCTTCTGACCTTGGAGTCTATGAGTCATATAATCTAAGGGACATTGGATTTTTCTCTCATTACAACAGGTGATTTGACCTCATTTCCCTCTGTATGCTATTCCCCAGTGTTAAGAATCTTTACAACTGTTTTGATTTGCTATTACAGTGTGACCTGTTTCCATGACTCACACTTCCCTGCATTTATTTCTTACCATTATGTAAGTTCCCCCATCTTCAAAGCATGTGACAGAGTCAGATTTTCTCCCATGAAAGCTCATGCAGTAAACGTATTTGTTAGTCTTTAAGTGCCACAGGACTCCAGTAAAACAAACAAACAAGAACTAGATGAAGGTGACTGCCCCTTTGGATTTGGAAACCAGTTTTGCAGAGCTGAGAAGATAACGCATTAACCTGCTGTTTCACTTAACCCCTACGGCAGGTAGCAAGGAAGATTCATAGGTCTACACAGGAACTTAGATCTCCATTGTAAATTCAGTGGAGAAGCAAGCACATGTATTTTATTTATATTGTCACAATAGTAACCTGTGCTTTCAGTTTTACCATCCTTTAGTGTAATGTTTGGAATATCAACCAAAGTCCAAACAAAAATTTTTATCTGCTGTCAGTTGTGCTAAACAGTACTATTTCATCAGTGCACAGTTGCAACAGTTTTTTTTTTTAAACAGAAAACCTCCTTTTTTAATGTAATCTTTTTTTTTTTTTCTTCCTTTACAATTTTGTACAGAGTATTATCCAAACTGTGAAGTGGTGTTCATGGGAATGGCAAACATCCATTCCATCCGGAAGAGCTTTCAGTCTTTGCGCTTACTCTGCACACAGATGCCAGATCCAGGAAAGTAAGTGGGCATTTGAGGGTTTTTTATTTTCTTTGTTAAATTGTTTTGTGTCCAACTTTCATTTTCCCCCTGGTGTTTCTAGACTGAATTAGGCAGGTGGTGTTTGTTCTTCCACAGCCTTCTCTCTGTAAACATGCTACAATTATATTTTTCACTTCATGGAGCTTGAGTAAAAGGAAATCCCTGACTCATTAACTCTTAACATGGAAACAGCAAATAAGACTGGGATCAGAACTGGAGTCTATGCTTAAGGAGTGTTACTGTGAGGTGGGCTCCGTCAGTCCCATCTGAGCAGCCTTATATATATGACATCCCAAATCTGCTGACCCAGCTCCTCATTTCCGTGGTATAACTGACCCAACAGTGACAATACCTGAGGTGTCTTCTGCACAGCAGCCTTCCCAGAACACTGCAGCATTTCATTCCTCTTTCCTCTAACCTGGGTCTGCATTTGCTGCTACAAGCCTTTCACATCCCCTAAGCAGGCTGTCTGTGTGGCATGGTTGGTCCTGTGTTGAGCAGGGACTGGACTAGCTGACTTCCTGAGCACCCTCCCAGCCCTCATCTTCTACAAGTCTTATGATTGTGTTGTCTACAAACTTGTTAATGGTCTCACAAGATAACTAAAGTGAAAAATACATTCAAGGAAAGCACTCAGAGTTTAGTACTAAATGCGGGTACAGCCATCCCCTGTTTTCTTGCCTGACCCCTGAATCTGCAGGGTGGGCCTGCCCTGGGGCCGCTTCCAGTCATATGACTGGACACTGCCTCAGACACTCCAGTTGGTAGGTAATAATTTTCTGCGGCACCCAGCAGAGCATGAACTTTGCTATTGCAGCGGTGGGGCTGGCCGGTAGAAGTTTGCACCACTGCCGGGGACTGCAGTGATCAGAGTTCCTCTCCAAGTTGGCAGGCCCCAGCCCATCTTGTGACTACACCCCGATAGTAAAATAGTTTAATTAAAGTCACTCTGATTAATTTAAATTCGAAGATCTCAGATGGGAAACATTAAAAAGAGTACAAACTATCCTTCCTTGTTTTTTTTTTTTTTTTAGTTGGTTATCAGCATTGGAAAGTACTAAATGGCTGCAACACTTGTCTGTGCTTCTGAAATCTGCACTCCTGGTAGTGCACACAGTAGACAGAGACCAGCGACCGGTCTTGGTGCACTGCTCTGATGGCTGGGACCGAACTCCACAGATAGTGGCACTGTCCAAACTGCTGCTAGATCCATATTACAGGACCATAGAGGTTTGTAAACCATTCACTGATGCATGAGAGAGCAGTCCAGTTTGAGTTTCTTTACAGATTAATAGGAAGACCATGAATGGGTGATCTCAGATTTCTTTGTCCAAAATGTTATCACAAGTCTTGCTGCATTTGCAGGGTGCTGTTGAGTGATATGGTAGATTAATTGTGAAGGAAACTAAATAGAAGAAAAGTAGGTTGAAAGAAAACATGCTTAATTCTGAAAACAAAGCGGCTGTATTAAGCATGAATACTTAGCATGAGAAGTCTCAGGCTGACCAAAAAAAGGTACAGACCTTCATCTGCACTTTCTTTCCTGCAGGGTTTCCAGGTGCTAGTGGAGATGGAATGGCTGGATTTTGGCCATAAATTTGCAGATCGCTGTGGCCATGGTGAGAATTCGGATGACCTAAATGAGCGCTGCCCAGTATTTTTACAGTGGCTGGACTGCGTCCATCAGCTCCAGAGGCAGTTTCCTTGCTCTTTCGAGTTTAACGAAGCATTCCTTGTGAGTTGTGGCTTGAGAGATTACTGTTTTATGGAATACTTTTAAACCAGTAGACAAAGCTAACACAGTAAATAATCCTGAGGGGTTTCTGATTCTCCCATCTATCTTTTGTCACAATGCAGACTGAAAAACAGATGTGACAGCTGTTGAGCCTTGTCTGGCAGACATGCAGTTCAGGTCCTCATGGAATTTGTGATCACTCTGAAAGCTGGGGGGGGGGGTGGACCTACAAGGGTTTGCTTTGAGCTTGAAAGAAAGAAACCACATCTTAAATTCATATGTCCACAGAACACAGACAGCACCGGTAGTGGCAATTCAAAACTCCTTACCACTGGTCCAGTAAAAGGTTTAATCCTGATATGGAGGGGGCACCTCTAAGAGCAAGAAGGAGTTGAGTTTCCATTCTCCTCTTGTGCTGGAACTGCATAAGAGGAAAAGGTTTTTCTATGTTGACACCTGTTCTCAGAAATGTAGCTAAGACTACTGAGGTCATATCTTAAGGCTGCCACATTGTCACACTATCATTATCAGCCACTAACCACATGGATGGAATTGAATTGGGGATCTAGAGCAGAAATTTTCTGTGAGACTTTGCCAGTCCTGTGAGTAATTCCATCTCCTGGTCTTCTGAGAGCTGGAGGCCCTAATGGAGCAAAGCAGCGAAGCGTGTGCTTAACCTTAACAGGACTAGTCCTCTTGAAATCAGCCAGACTACTGACATGCTTAAAGATAAGTTCATGTTTAAGGGGTTTGCTGGATCAAGGCAACAGTGTGTCTGTGTCTCCTCCCCATCTGTGTCTCCTTTTCCACCGCAGGACAAATTAACCCATTACTACAGCCAACTCTGTGCTTTTCTACTTCCTTATTGATACTATGGGACAATTATGTCAAAAATTCCTGTGTACCACATCTTTCATGGCCCTGGTTTCAATATGTAGGTTTCAGACAAAGTTCGTCTTTCATACCAGTTTGAAATAAACATGCAACCATTATATCTCCTTCTGTCATTTTATCTCATTCAAATGGGATGGTGCAGAAAGGAGAAGAGCCCATTGCACTAGTATGTTCTTGTAATTAGCTTTGTAAGAAGGTGTGCAAAAATGCTGAATAGATTTCTCTAGCATCCTTCACAAAAGCCTTACATGCATGGTGGATTAATTGCTTCTTAAGCATGAAAGTTATATCTTTCACCTGCAGCATACGGGTTGCCATCTGACTCTGTCTGTCTGTACAGGTCAAATTGGTGCAGCACACCTACTCTTGCCTATTTGGTACATTCCTGTGCAACAATGCGAAGGAGCGAGGAGAAAAACACACTCAGGAAAGGACCTGTTCTGTCTGGTCTCTGCTGCGGGCAGCAAACAAAGCCTTCAAAAACCTGCTTTACTCCTCCCAGTCAGAAACTGTATGTATCATTCCTTCCCACCCCAGTCCCTTAGAGGGCTTTGTTACAACTTTGGGGTTGGGAGAAAGTGACTCTCCCAAAAATACACACATCAAGGAAGCATCCCAGTTATTTCTATGGGTGCTTATTTGACTTTGCCTGCTCCATGAATGTACAATCTAGATATAAGTGTGATTTTAGTTGCGGGCTTGTCTTGTAGAGTTTCCATTTGAGTGCTACAGCAAAGGATTGTGTTTGAGTAGCCTGAGCTTAACATCTGCTGTGCCACGCACTCCAGCACAACCAGAGCCATATTCTGAAGCATCTGTGTTGCGATGTCTTCAGTACACCTCTGGGACATGTGAAATCCAGTCCAGAGAGTGTCTCTGTGTCAGAGATATGCTGTATTCCTTGTAATAAAAGATTTTATGTGCTCGACAAGATAGAGAGCTCATTCACAGACAAGCTGGGGGAGGGAGGGTAAGAGTTGTCGTCATATTTTAAACTCCCAGAAAATTTTGTCCAAAAAAATGGCTTAGTTCTCACATAACTCTTACAAGGAGGTTGGGGGCATAGTCACTCTTACGTGTATTTAGTAGAAGAATATGTGTTGACATTCAGATGTTGTGGTAATGAGCATGGTGTAAGGAGACAACTGTCAAAATGTCATTATGATTGTGGAAGCAAAGATTTTTCTAAGCTATTTAATCAGCTTTCCTCCTAAAATTTCCATAGCTTGAAGGAAAGGGTAACAGCTTGACAGCTAGGAATACTTTATTAAAAATGCCAGTGGTGCTGCTTAGACCCAAATTATCTGGGCCTCCAGAAGCTCCAGACTGTGAACCTGGACTGTAACATTAGAGTAGTAAAATTCCAGGAGAAATAGGTTAATGCTCCTGAATATGAACATGTCACATTTTCTCCTTTTAGGTGCTGTATCCAGTGTGCCATGTGCGTAATTTAATGCTGTGGAGTGCTGTTTACCTGCCATGTTCTTCCCCTTCCACTCCTGCCGATGACAGCTGTGCCCCTTATCCAGTTCCAGGCTCCAGCCCTGAAGATCAGTCTCTGGGCAGGTGAGGATAGACCTTAGAAATCCCATCCCGTAAAGCAGAGATCAACAAAATTGTCACTCAGCTAGGTGCCCAGCTTCAAAGCAAGGTGCCTAGCTTGGGCACCCTTTACTGCTGAAACATACCCCCTGTCACCAAAATGCTGCTGAATCCCTAAAGGAGATGGTGATTTATTTTCTTTTTTTTGGTCACCAAAGAGCACTCCCCTGCTGCATTTTCCCTGGGCTGCCTACGGTAGCTCTGCAGCAAAAATGCACTGGAGCAGCACCCCCTAGTGACTAAAGGTAGGCCAGCTCCTAAATTGAAATGTAAAAAAAAAAAAAAAAACAAACAAAAAAAACCCCCACACAACTAGCTCCTAAGCTCCAGCCTGCAAATTTTAGTCACCATGGCAGCCTAGCACCTGGGTTCTGTCAAGCCCAGCTGTAAAGTAAAATCAAGAGAGAACATTGTGGGATTTCAGGAGAATCATAGAAGATGAGGGGGACGAGTTCTCAAGAGGTCATCTAATCCAACACCTTGGTCAAAGAAGGACCAGTACCAGCTAATTCATCCAGCTAGTGCTTTGTCCAGCAAGGCCTTAAAAACCATTAAGGATGGAGATTCCATCAAGCCCTAGGTAACCCACTACAGTGCTTCACCACCCGCCTAGGGAAGAAGTTTTTTCTAATATCCTGCCTCCCTCATTGTAACTTGAGACCTTTGCTCCTAGTTCTGTCATCTACTATCACTGAAAATAGCTGAGCTCAATCCTCCCTAGAACCCACTTTCAAGTAGCTGATGGTTGCTGTCAGATTTCCGCTCACACTTCCCTTCTGCAGACTAAACAAGACTAGTTCCCTCAGCCTCTTCTTATAAATCATGTGCTCCAGCCCCCTAATCTTTTTTGTTGCCTTCTACTGGACCATCTCCAATTTGTCCACATCCTTTCTGTAGTGGGGAGCCCAAACTGGACACAGTACCCTAAATGTGGCCTCACCAGCATTGAACAGGGGTGAAGATAACTTCATTTGATCCGCTGGCCATGCAAGAGAGGAGCTCTTGGTGTGGGAGGAAGGTGCTTTCTCACTGTTTTCATGGTGAAACGATTTACATGACTAGCAAAAGCCCTCTGTGGTGGTTTCAGTTTTTAGAGTTGCCAGTTTCCTGGGTGATTGTGTAACAAACCCATTAGAACAGAAAAGAGGTTTGTAGTAAATTAGCAGATAAAACTCAGTTCTGATACTGAGTATCCCAGTAGCATCCTGGTAGTGTCCCCAGTGACAGAAATAATTTCGCTTTGGTGACCTGCTTCAGTATGGCAGAGACTACACCTCTGAGGGGTTAACCTTAACCCTGACTGCCTTTCCTTTGGTATGCATACTATTATTTTTCCTGTGTTACATTCATGGGATTGCTGCTTCCCTGTGCATTCTGGAAGCCTGTTTCAGGAAGAGCAGTCTGGGGGAATGTTAGTTAGGAAACGGAGCCTTGCTGCTGAGGGCTGTTCTGGGAATGCCTTAAGATTAGATGAAGATGTTTTCTTGATGGAGAAAGAATCCTAGAGGGGGTGGTGCTGGAGCAGCTTTGAACCACAACCGATCATACTACAGATCTCTCCAGTAATGAGTGACTGGTCATGATTTCAAAATGGGGAGGCTCATAGATAACTATTGTAATTAAACATTTAAAAAAATGACTTGATTCTGATTATTTTTTTTACCTCTGTAGGCTACCAAAGACAAGATCATTTGACAATCTAACAACAGCCTGTGACAGCAACGTTCCTACAACCAACCGACGTAGCAGTGATCCCAGCCTGAATGAAAAGTGGCAGGAGCACCGTAGGTCCCTGGAGCTCAGCACCCTTGGCAATCCAGGGGAAGATCCGTTTGACGGGGACAGCTTGAGCAAACAAGGCAGAGCTCCTGTTGGAGCAGAGCTTTCAGTTGCAGCTGGCGTGGCAGAGGGGCAGATGGAGAGCATTTTGAAAGAGGCCACCAAAGAGGATGTTGGTCTGGAGGACCTCTTGAGGGGCAGTGTGGAGACAGCAAGCAAAGAGGATGAGGAGGGGATAATCTTGGATAAGAACAGGACTGAAAATCCAAATGGATATGTTGATGGCCTCTATGAACAGACTGCAGGGAATGCAGATACATTGATAAACAATCCAGTGTCCACCCAACATCAAGTTTCACAAGGTGCTTCTGAGTTTAAAGGACAACAGGAGGAGGCGATAGCTCTCAGTAGCAATGTCCCAAAGTTACCTCAGGGGAACGGGCTACAAACTATCCCCATGGAGAGTACTGTAAATAGTGACATTCAAAAGAACATGGAGGAAGGTGTTAGTAGACTCCCCGTAGAAGCAGAGAGCCCTTTTAGTACCCCAGAGCCCAGCCCTCCATTGCCCATCACAATCCAACAGGAGGCGAAAGCATCCAACATGGAAAGTTCTACCGAAACCTTAACAGAGAATGGAGCAAAACAAGAGCTGGATCAGAAAGGCCCTTGCCACAGACCTCATGTGGTGGACAACAGTGCTGATGGACTTGCTCAGACTGTTGAAAATAGGCCTGAGGGGGAAAACATGATAGAGCTGCATAGACTGGGAACAAAAGTAAATAGGACTTCTAATAGCAACTACACACACAGTCCAAAGCCTTCCCTTTGTGCCTTGCCTTTAGCCGAATGTAAAGATGAGATTGTGTGTAACGGAGAGCTGGAGACTGAGAACAAAGTGACAGAGAAACCTGCAGGGTTTACTGTTACCCAGAAATACCCCGCAACAAATGGACACTTTGTGAATGGAGAGGATGAGGGGATCAAAGCCTCTCTGAGCCGGCAGGTCTCTACAGCCAGTTGTAGCTCGGCCCAGTTTCACTTGAGGAACATGCACTATAAGTGGGTGCATGGCAATTCTGGTAGGCAGCAGACAGTTAGCAGCCCAGACCAACCTGCCAGGAGCCACTTGGATGATGATGGAATGCCCATCTACAATGATGTGATCCAGCAGCGCCTGCGTCAGATAGAAACTGGGCATCAGCAGGAAGTGGAGATACTGAAGAAGCAAGTGCAGGAGTTGAGGAGCCGGTTGGAGAGCCACTGCCTGAATAGCTCACTACGTTTCAATGGTGATTACGGGGATGATGTGGTAAGTGTAGTTGGTAATTCAGCTGCTGCTGACAGTAACGGGTGGACTGATCTGTTTTCTCTGGAGTCCAGAGTCCTACGGCAGGTGTTTGGTAAGAAACATTGGGTTATACAGTGAATTTGTTGTTATGGTATTTTTATCTAAATAAAAAAAATCTGTCATTCTGGAAAGGGCAAAAGTTCAGTTTTGCATGTGGTTAATTCAGTTCACAGTCCCATTAGTCTCTGCCACATTTCAGTCTGCTCCAGTTAAACTGTCAGTGACACACTTCAGGATGTGTGCCTGGCATTTGATTTACACCTGCGTTGAGTGTGGTGTTAACAGTGTCTGTGCTTGCTTTTTATGCATTTACATACAATTTATTGGGCCAGATTTGTAGGACTGACTGTTTGGTGCATGACATACATCTCAGGGTGACCACAGCGATGTTTGGGCCACGTCCCCTTCTCTCAAAGCTTGCATTAGCCTCAACAGCAGGGTGAGTTAGTGTTGCTGTGCAGCCTTTGGGCCACCCAGGGATTTCCCTTACAAAAGGGGGTCTCACCTTTATGGTGTTTCCGCATTAAAGCTCATTGAAGCGGATAGATTAGAAACTGAACGTAGAGCATAGTTTGATTTTAGTATGTTTGCTGCAATGAGACATCACAAAACTACAGATGCTATAAAGATGGCCAGTGGCATAGCATTCAGAAGGTTCAGAGCATTCTGTAATAGACATGCTAGTCACAGTACCTCAGCAAACATACTTTAAAACCAGACTCCAGCATGAAACTGCAGAGCTGGAATTCATATGCAATTGTAACACCACTGCCTTGGGTCTGGATAGAGACTTTGAACAACTAACTCATTATATCAGGTAATTTGCCCTCTTTTAACATTAGCACCTTCTCATCTGTTGTTCTCTAAAGACCACATAGACACTGTTTGAATCAAAACAACTTGTTTCATTTGCTAAAACAAACTAAAAAAACTACCTTGTGGCTCAGCCTTCTCCACGTGTAACACGCTACAGTTTCCATTTCACACATCTGATGAAGTGTGATTATACCCATGAAAGCTCATGTGTTAAATAAATTTGTTAGTTTTAGACATGCCACAGAACTCCTTGCTTGTTTTATTCAAAAGTTTGTAATTGTAAATATATAATCTGCAGATAAAACAAATACATTGTGCATGTGTATAGTGACTTTTAAAATTCCCTTCAGTCCTTCCCTTACCTGTTTTTGCCTGCTCCTCCTCTTTGAACAAAACCGCAGTATCAAGACTTCCAAAAGGAAGCTAAAACATGCCTCACTCTTTTGCTTGGTGGGAGCCTAACTTCAAAAAACAAACAGCAGGAGTCACGTTAACTTTGATGCCCCACTACCACCAAGTGGTTGTGGGTTCTTTTTTCATAGGCCTGCCAGCTGTGTTAGAGAAGGGAGGGAGTGGAAGGCAAGACAGAGAAGGAGTGGGGCATGGAAGGGAAGGCTTAAGAGAGTTCTCAGATTGTCAATTTCTTGGAGCAGAGACCACATCTTCCTGCATGTTTGAATGTCATGTAGTACATAACATGCTGAGTGTCTGAGCACAACCACAGTACTGATTATTAACCTAAATAATCAGTAAGGCATCACACTTTGTACATATATAGTGTGTTCATTTCCTGCAGCCACAAAATTGTAAAAGATTTATGTTCACCATACTTACATGTTTAGAAATACTCATTGCAAGTGGCAAAGGGGCTGGCTAATGCCAGATACATTCATAGATTTGCATTGACTCCTTTGGCCATTGAGGTTGCAACTAAAGACAATACAAAAAATGCTAAATGCTGATTTTGTCAGTGCAAGTTCCACTGAGCAACATTCAAAATGGGCTTCTCTTATTAAATGCAGCTTGGCTTCCTGGCAGAAACATAGCCAAAGTATTCTTGCTGAGAGAAGGCCTTCCCAGTGTGGAAGCGATGGGCAGATTGAAATGAGTTGGAGTGAGGTACCTAATAGGATTGTCAAAACCTGTTGGTGGCTATTTTTAGGCCCCCACATGCCATTGTAGACCTGGCCCTTAGTCTCTGCCTTTTATTTCTGTTCAGTCTTGGTAGGGATATGGGTCTCTGCACTAGCTTACCAGCAGTGAAAGGTAGAGGACAAAAGTTCTTGAATCTCTCATGTTTGGAAGAGCTGGCATGTATCTTGTGACCAAGTGTTAGTTTAAATAAAGTTATACTTGGCAGAACTGTGTTAAGGAAGCATTAATCCAAAGATTAAAATTGTGCAAGTGGGCTCTAATGTTTACCTCTACAAGTCTGATTTTAACGTGAATCTTTCTGAGGAAGCTGTCAGAAATTGCAAAGGGTACATACAAATAGCATTTTCTAAAGTTAAAGAACTTCAGAAAGGAAATAGGGCTGAGAAACTGGAGTGAGAGGACCACAGCTGTGAGAACTGTGAGGTGCCCACTGTTAACTATGTGATATATGGCTGGAACTTTGCACGTGCACAGCAGCAAATAGAGTTTAACCCCATGTCCTGGCATTAAAGGGTTAATAGCAGGAGCATCGCTGGTGCCAGGCTTATGGGGCTCAAGCCCTGAGTCCCAGAGCCTGAGCCCTGGGTTCACCACCAGGCTGCCCGTGGCAGCGCACAAGCCCTGAATCTCAGTGCATTGAGCCCCGAGTCTTTTTCCAGGCCAGCAGTGCTCCTGGTTAATAGTTTAATTCTGTCCTGTTGCAATACACAATTACACAAGCAAACTGCCTCACTTGTTCCACATTTAATCCCATTCCAAACAGAACTCTTGTCTGTACTGCTACAACCTCAAAGTTAGATGTGTAAGTATATCTGATCTGCACTCTTCCAGTCCAAGTGTAACCTAGCTTTCCCTAGCAAGAAGTGCGCAGATTCCCCCTTCCCAGCTGTCTGCTTCTGGCTCTTGTGGAAGTGGGAGTATGTGCAGGTTCTGTTCAGCTGTGTTTGTTTGCCAACAGACTTCAATACCCGACTCGGAAAGCAATCTGGATCACAACTGCTTGTCTCACTGCAGCACAGAGATTTTCTCTGAAGCCAGCTGGGAGCAGGTGGATAAACAGGACACAGAGGTACAGACTAAGTCCCTGTCTGTGGTATTCCTCCTGCTTTTCTTCTGTTAGGACATGATCTCCATAACACTGTTACACAGTAGCCCCTGAGTCCCCCACTGACTCATGCAAACTATCCCCCTTGCCCTCACTTATTGCTAACACTTTGACAGTCTGAACCTGGGTAAGGAGCCCTCTGCCATCAAGTGCCTAGGAATGATATCTACGTAACCAGGAAAAGGCAGGAGCTGAAGGAATCTTGGACTAACACATACCCTGTAAATGTGTTTGGCTTGGTTGCCTTTGACATTTAGAAAGAAATCAGCAAGTTATATATTAGAATTTCTTCACTGTGGCTGGAGGGAATTTGATGAATCACTTTCCAAGGAAATTTCTGCCTTCTCTTTCATTATCGTCAGCAGGGGACACTTCCATCACTGTGCTCTTTGCGGATTTAATAAGCTCAGACCAGACGGATTTGTTTCTGTGTAGGTGCTGTCTCCTTGAAAAATTAGTCTTCGTGTTTTGTGTTTTACAGATGACACGATGGCTCCCAGACCACCTCGCTGCACACTGCTATGGCTGCGACAGCAAGTTCTGGCTTGCCAGCAGAAAGCACCATTGCAGGTAACTTGCCTATAGAGAGTCGACGGTGGAAGGGAAAGGATCTGAACTTGAACAATGAGGCTGTCCTGTGTTGGATTGATAATTCTGTTCCTTTTAAACTGGGAAAGGCTAGGGAGGATGCCTGGAAAAGAAAAATTCTAGAGCAGGAAGCCATGTGCACTACTGAGGTGAGTCAAGGAACCTTGCCTTCCTTGGGAAGCAGCTGTTTTTGTTCTTGGGTCCCAATTCATTCCCATTCATATCTCAAAAGCCACAGCTGCTGTCAATGTCATACCTGGTCAGACAGTCAGTCTTCCTTTTTCCCTTACATTACAATGACCTTTTTAAATTAAATGCAAAATATTATAAAATATTTACTAAAAGTCTTCCCATTCACTGTAACCAACACAGGAACCACACTTTCTGCAGTCACTAGCTGGAATCTGGTACTTTCCACCTCTCCCCCCGCCTTCTGCAAATTGCTTGTGTAAAGGATTCTGAACTGGACCCCTATCTGAATTAGAGGTTCAGTGACTTAGCCTTAACCATACCTATTGCTGAGAGAGAGCCATGCTAGATGTTGCCAGCACCAGCAGTTTAATGAAGGGTAGGTGGCACTGGCCAGTTAGGTAGCGTCCTGGCTTGAGACAGAGAAAAATCCCCGTTTCTTCTTTGAGTGATGGTCCCTGTTGTATTTCAGTGAAGGCTATGTGCCATGTGCCCAGAGCCAGAGCTTTTCAGAGTAGCATTTTTGGGGTCCACACATGCACCTCCACCTCATGGTTTCACTTGAGGTGATAAAGGGCTGGGGAAACCAGTTGTGTCACCAGTTCTTCCCACTGCAGCATGGCTGAATTTGGAGCTTCTGCCATCCTCTTGTCCTTGGTGACCTGCTCTGCAAACTTTTCAAAAAACTGCTTTTACTTATGTTCATAGTTAGGATTTTATTGGTTTCAGCAGTAATTTTCTAGTTCCTAGAAGTTTTTTGGGATTAAGGACTTAGTTAGGATGCTGCTTAGGCAGTTGACCCATCAAACACTTCCTACCCCACCCCCTTCCAGCTCCCAGCTGTGGGTGCTAGATTATGCCAAAGATGATGGGATTCAAAGTTTGTGCTTCCTGCCCTCTCTCTTCTTCTATCAACAACAAACATCAATACTGTTGGGGGGAATTCCACACCAGTGCAGGTGCAATATCTGCCTCTCCTTTCCTGCCTGTACACAGGAGGGCTGAGCTCTCTGCCTCAAAAAGCATCTCATGCAGGTAGTAATTGGATCCTGGCTGGGGAAGATCCCCTTGTCCTCCCATACATCAACCTGAACCATCTAAAAACACTTCCCCTACCACAGAGCTTCCACCTGGGTTTGTGGTACTAGTGCTATAGGCCCTGTGCCAAGGGCCTAGCCATGTAAGCATGGCACAACTCTTTCTCCAGCTCCTAGAAGGACACTGCGCTGTCCTTGAGTTCTGGCTGTGGAGAGGCAACACATTCCAGGGTTTACCAGAGCAGCAAGAGGCCACACCATCCATTGGTTCTGTGAACCCCTTCTGCTTGGATCATTGGGCCTGAGACAGATCCTGTTCTTCTTCAAGTGCTTGCTCGTGTCCGTTTCACTCTCCATGTGCGCATGCCCCTGTGCTTAGTTACCAGAATTGTTTTCCTTTCAAGTAGTACCCATAGAGCCAGCTCTGGCGCCCCCTGGCGTCCACACACATGCAGCTGTATATGAAGCGCTTCCAGCTTTATGCCCTCTCAGTTCCTTCTTTCCACCCTTGACAGTTGCTGGAACTTTGAAAGTGCTCCCAAACTTTCAGTAGTTCGGTCAATTGATCCTCATTTGTTGTTTTTCCTGTTGTTAATAGTTGTAGTCAGTTAGGAGTTCTGCCCGGGAATGCAGCATGCCCCATTTGTTGGGCTTCAAGCCCTGTGTCTTCTATGGCAAGCCAACAAGGAAAACAACAGAACTGGTATCACCCCCATATCAAACCTCTCCAACTCATCATCAGGGATCTACAAGCTATCTTGCAGGACAGTCCTTTACTCTCTCAAGCCATCTCTCATCAGATGCTTTGAAGTGGGATTTTCTCCCACAAAAACTCATGTGATAAATAAAGTTGTTAAAAAAGTCCTATAGCACTTAAAGATTAAGAAATCTATGTGTTGCATTAGCTTTTGTGGGAAAAATCCCACTTCATCAGATGCTTAAATTAAATTGTTAGTCTTTTAAATTGCTACAAGACTCCTTTGTTTTACTGAACTAGACGAACACATGCTAACTACAGTAATTTAGGAAGAAGAAACTTTAAAAACAGATTGGGACGTGAACCTGCAGAATTGGAATTCACATGCAAATTAGATACCTTTGAATAAAACTCTGGCATGGCTGGGTCATTATAAAACAGGGGTGGCCAAATGTGGAACTCGAGAGCAGCACAAGTCGATTATTAAACCTTCGAGAGCCACACTGAGGCATATAACCACATACTTTTACCTACTCCAAAATTACTAAGCTGAAAATTCATTGTGCACTTTAATTTTATCTTAACAACAGGACAAATATTGATGCTACTAATGTCAGATTCTAATAATTACTTAAGGTTACCATGTAAACTAGGCCTATACAGTAAAAACTTAACCGTTGCTAGATGTAGAATACTGCAGGCTAGTGGCAAGCTTTTTTAAAATCTGGGCAGTAACTTGTCAGTGAAGTATTTAACAGCTCTCACAGATGCTCTTCTCTAAGTATTGCACAATGTTTTGATTTAACATATTTCATTGTGGAACACAATGCTTCACAGCAGTAAGTTGTGCTAAAAATTAAAAGTAATCTACATTCAGTTTTAAACTTCTCTCCTTTGTATTTTCATTTCCTAATATTCCACATCATGTATAGGACTTGTAAAACATGATTTAATAATGCATAAACTGTATTAGGACCTATGAGAAAATCTAAACATGCCAGAGCTTCCCAGACCCCCCCCCCCCAATTGCTGCACCCCTGCCATCTGTTACCATGCCACGGCTCCTCTGCTGTCCCTGACCATTGCTCACTTCTTCCCCTTTGTCCCACTGTGCCGCCCTTCCGTGCAGTGTTCCCTCTAAGATGATGATGCAGCTGAGCAACTTTTGGATGCAGCTGAGCAAGTTCCCTTCCGATTCCCTGACCCAGTGCCGGGCCCCTGCTCCTCGGCTCTGCAAGTGCATCTATAACTTGCTCAGCTGCATCACTAGCTTAGAAGAACCATTACTCCTGTCTCCCATGGCAACTTAACTGTCCCCGGAAACACTTTCCTACTCCATACATGGCCCAACACTTGTTTTTCAAAACAGACTTGGTTTTGTGGAATAGGATTCTGCATAAAATAATTCTGAAGGAGGAGGATGCTATGGACAACAGCTCATCCCTAGTCCTAATGCCTCAGGGTCTCTGAAAAGCCTCAACTGTCCAGAGCTCCAAAGAGGTAGCTGTGTTAGTCTAGTTCAGCAAAACAAACAAGGAGTACTGCAGCACTTTTAAAGAATAACACATTTATTTATCGCATGAGTTTCATGGGAGAAATGCAATAAATAAATGGGTTAGTCTTTAAAAGTTCCACAAAACTCCTTGTTTAACCGTCCAGAGCTCGATCTACAGGTTTCTGTAGAGTTGGCAAGAAGGAGTAGGCTTCTTCATTGGCTTATTCCTTCTCCCTCTGATACAATGGAAGACTTTTTACCCTGTTTTCCTGACTAGCATACTTGTAAAAGGAGTGCATGAGGTCCGCTAAGTTTGTAAACTGCTGTGGACAGGACTGAGACTGCCATGGCATGTGGTATAAGGTAAATATCAAACAAACAAACAAACAAACCAGACCAAAAGAAAATAAAACAATACAAATTGCACAAAAATAAAACAAAGCAAAATAAAATCCACACTTGAATCTATGAAACAGAAAATAACTAACAGTAATTTGTTAGTCTTTAAGTCCTTTACAGCTTGTCTCCTCCATGATCCTCTCAGTCACTTGCCTCACTGCCTCCATTTCCTGAAGTTTCCATCTGCCCTGAGACCCCCATGACTGGCCCCCCCCGGGGGGCGGGGGGGGGGCAGCGCCCGCCGCCCGCCCCCTTGTCTGGGGTGGGGCTGCTCTCCCCCCCCCCCCCCCTTCTCTGAGCTACCAGCTGCTTCTCCGTGCTGGCTGCTGCCTGCCACCCCTTCCTGTGTGTTCTCACCTGCCGGCTCTGCTGTCCTCCCCGCCCTCCTCTGAGCTGCTGACTGCCAAGCTGCCTGACAGGCTACAGATTTTAACTCCCCCAGCCTGACGCAGCTCCCTGCCTGCCATCGGTGCTTTTTCTTAGAAGAGCTGCATGCAGCTTATGAGCTGCAGTTTGGCCATGCCTGTTACAAAAGGTCATTCCCCTTAAATTACCCTTCTCAGCTCCTGCCTCCCTATAACACTGTTTGAGTCCAAACAGCTTATTTACTTTTAAGAGAGAGGCTAGCACGACCTTTCTAGATCTCTTTGGATTAACCTTGGGACCTGCCCCCCTTCTCTGTATCTTTATATTTACAGCTGACATGCTGTATTTTCCATGTCATTCATCTGACAAAGCGGGGTTGTGCCCAGGAAAGTTCATGCGAGAAATACATTTGTTAGTCTTTATAAGTGCCACAGAACGCCTTGTTATTCTTCCCTCTTAGTGACCCCCGTGACTGTTACCTGACGTGCTTGGGGGAAGCTTGCAGGAAGGATGGGTGTGAGATCTTTAAGGCTTGGAGGCTGTTCACACAGGAGGAGAGGGAAATCCTCTGAAAGCCTTCCTGATGGAGGCAGTTCTGAATCCAGCCTCCACAGAGCCGTACCACCTTGGTGCTCAGTACAGCATCAACACAAAGCACCCAGTCAGCACCAGTCCTGCTATAGCATCAGTCTTTTTCCTTCTCACCTTTGGGGAAGAAGCAGAGCACAGTGAGAGGCTGCACCCCAGCACACCAAGCCAAGGAAGAGGTCGAGCAAAGGAATGCTCCCAGAACAGCCAGCTTGGGATTGGCAGCACAGAGCCTTGTTGCTTAGGAGGGCGACCCCATCGAGAGAGCCACCCCTGACTTTGGAAGTGGTATGGAAGGGTCTTCTACTGGAGAGTGGCATCCATGTTAGAGGCATTCCAAGTGGTGAGAGGCTTGAGGGGTCTGCCATTGCCACCTCCTCCATGGCTCCCAGCACCATCAGAGGGAGAAGATGCCAATCTCCAAGGGGAAGCCCTCACTGGGTTCACTGCAGTGGCTGTGCCATTCCTTGGAACAGGATGCTGGTCTCCAAGAACAAGATCACCACGTGGGAAGTCATTGTTGTGGCAGCGGCCCTTAACTGCAGCCAAGAAGCCACTGGTATCAGGCTTCTTGGACACAGACACAACGGCAGCAGGATCAACCAAGCTGGCCGTACTAGATTTCATGGCTTCAGTATTTGTTTTCTGAACTGTCTTGTTTGGCACAGGAGGACTGTCTTGTTTTGCCACCCCATTCTTTGTTGAGTAGATGCTTGGACTGGGATTAGATGATGCACTGAGCAGCCCAGAGCTGGTGAATCCAGAGCGATTCCTGAGACCTGGCTTGTGTCAACACCTTTCCTCCACACCAAACAACTTATCATCTGCCCAGAAAAGGTGCAGGACAATCAGCACCAGTTACTAGGCATTCTGCATGCATCAGTACCAGCAAGGGTGGCATGACTGATCAGTGATACCATTCAACCAACAACCCTTTCTGGAGGTTGCGTCAAACTCCTGCTCGCTTGGAGAGCAATAACAATGTTTGACTTGGCTTTAGCATCCATATCCCCTGCCCCAGTCCCCTCCCAGGGATCATGCTCACAACACTGTTTATCTGAGAGGTGGACTTCCTCCTACGGGAGAAGCAGCTGAGCCAGTCTCTGCAGCCTTTCAGGGCATAGGGTTCTATTCCAGTTTCTGGTACCCATGAAGAAGGGAACTGTTGTGTAGTCTTGGATCTCTGACAACTCAACCATCCAGTCTGCAAGCCAAAACTTTGCATGGTCACACTTGTGGCCATCATTTCCTCATTAGAAGAAGGTACGTGGTTTACGGCTCCCAGCACACAAGCTGTCTTGTATCAATGTAAATCTCACCCACAGACAGTTCTTCATGTTCAAGGTGGATCCTCAGCACAGTCAGTACAAGAGTCTCCCATTCAAACTTACCACTGCTCCAAGAGTCTTCACAAAGGCTTTCTCTGTTTTAGCGACTCATCTCCAGTGTCAAGGAACTATTTTCTGCCTACCTAGATAACTGGCTGCTGGCTTCTTTCTGGCCTGCCAATTCTGGTTTCCCCTTCTCCACATATCAAAACATCCTCCACTCCTGCTCCAGGTATTTCTGGAGCTGCTAACAAAATAGACTCAGGCTCCCGAATCTATGGATGCTCCCTCTGACAGCTTGGGTTTTGGTTAGAGATACTCATTGCCAGGACAAGACATTCTCCCCAGAGCTGGAAGGATTCTACAAGATGCTCCTATTTGGCTAAATGGTCCTATTTCACCCTCAAAGCTGTGGTCATCTCTGTGTCCTTGTGCTGTTTCCTCTATCTGAAGACTTCAGGGTTCATTCTCAATTCCATCAGTGTGCCTGCAGTGGAAGGATATCCCTTGACTGCTCAATTCTGGAAGGCCTTATATTAAATGCCGACCCATTCAGCCTATCACCCCTCAGCGGTACTGCAGCCTAGTACTTACCTCATTAATGGGCTCTCCTTTCGAACATCTGGCCTCCTGCCTGCTTTCTCTCCTCTACATGAAGACTGCTTTTCTCATTGCCATTACCTCAGTGAGAAGGGTTGACGATCTAGATGCCATGATGGCAAAGCTCCTTTTACCATCTCTCTCAAAGACAAGATTTCACTGGAGCTAAATTCCAGATTTCTACCAAAAGTGGTTTCCCAATTTCATGCCAGCCAACCCATACGTTTACCTACCTACCTTCACCTCTCATGAGAAGCAGCAACTCCACTCCGTTGATGTATATAGGGCCCAGGCTTTTACTGCAGAGGAGGAAGCCATTTTGAAAGTTGCTCGGGGCATTTGTCACCATGGCAAGGAAAATTAAGGGACAGACAGCTTCCATCAGAGACCCTCCAGGAGGGTCTCAGGATATCTTAAGCAGTACTACGAATTGTTGGGGAGATTTCTATCAGGTGGGATATGAGCTCATTCCACAGAAACACAAGCATCACTCCACAATGTGGCCCTCGTGAACATAGGTAAAGCAGCCACATGGAGTTTGGAGTGCACCTTTTCCTCTCACTATGTTCTAGTACATGTTTGCACAACAAGTGTCTCACTTGGTGCAGCGGTTCTCCGTTCCTCAGTTGCGTCATCTTCCTCACACCTGCCTCCTACATAGGTGCTACTTGTTAGTCACCCTCAGTGGTATACAGTAGGACCATCATTCAAAGAAAGATGGTTTTTACCTGTAACTGGTGGTTCTTCAAGATGTGTGGTCTCTATCTGTTCTGATCCCACTCTTCTTCCCTTCTGCTGCAGATCTAGTAGATCTGTGATGGAGAAGGAATGGGAGATGTGGTTAGTCCGCCCTGCCCTTTACTGCCTCAGGCAAAACTGAGGCAGGGGAAGTGCACATGTGCAGACCAACAAGCAGTACTACTTTGAAAACCTCTGGCAAATGGCACATGTGCATAATCTTCAGTGGACTGCAGATAGGGATCAAACATCTTGAAGAACTTCTTCTTACAGGTGGGTAACCTCTGGTTTATCAATCATATTTTCATGCTGCAGGGAATAAAGATGTATCTCTATATGACCAAATCCTGTCACTGGTTACTGGAGAGATAAGATGGTCAGAGAAGATAGCACTTACACAGATGCTGATCATCTGTTTTTGACTCTGTATTGCTCTTTGAAGCAGCAGTGATTTAAAACTTTTGCTGTGCTTTGTCCATTTTTGTATTTTGTTCTGTTTTGTCCTTTTAAGAAGATGAACAAACCCAGTGAACAGAATAAGTTGAACAATTTTCATTTTCTCATGATTCCTCATCTGTGTCTATATATGACTTACAGCATCAGAGGAGAAGTATAAATGTTAGGTATTAAAATTACATACATTTGACAAATTTGGGTAGAGTCGAGCTATGGTGTTTTCCTTGATCCTTTATTTTAATTGCCATTGCAAAGTGTTTCCCATTGAGCACTGACACCTTGCTGCTTCTCTTTCCTGGAATCACTTTGCCATTTAGCATTGAGAGCCTGCCGCTTTTCAGACGTGAGCCTTAGAGGTCTCTTATTCTGACAGTGGAAATTACAGTCACCTCAGGGATTCACATTTTATTGCAAATTACTCATTAGTTCAAGCATATTGTCAGTGTTTCCAACCTGTTGGACTCAGCTGTTCATATTGGCTTTCAAGGGAATAGTAAGAAATAAGTGGCCTAAGGAACAAGATGACCAAATTTCATTAATCCTGCCGCATGGGGTGAGCCTGCTCACTCATCCCGGTGAGGGCAAAAGTGAGTTGAGAACCACATATTCTGTGCCCTTGATGAAGTTAAAGAAACTTTAGTGTCCTTTGTTGACACCATTTGCTTCTTTTATTAGTTTCCCCTCTGAGCTCTTTTTCCCCCTCCCTGCAGGGACATTGAAGGTGTTGATCAAACCTGGTGAGCATTTGCAACAGCCTCTGTCTGTTGTCTGTCTGTATTTCTCTGATAACTTCTCCAAACTAACCAACCCAGCCCTTTATTTTTCCTTCACTTGTCTAGAAACCACCAGAAATGAGCATTGGTTGATGAGCACAGCCTGTCTGGTGTTTAGATTTCTATGAATCTCATCGGGCAGTTCCTTCCACACAAAGGCATTTAAGACTTGGCTTTTTGTAAAATAATCCACATCACTGATCAAGCTGACCCCCACTTCAGTGAGTCATTTGTTTGAGAAACAAGCAACAAATTCACACTGGACAGAAGGCTTGCGGTTTTAACAGGGAGAGAGTAATTAATCATGGGAACAGTTTGTCATGGGTCATGAATTGTCACTGACAGTTTTAAAATCAAAATGGGATCTGCTTTAGGCATTATTTTGGGGGTAGTTCTACAGGGGCTCTATAGAGTATCAGATTGGATCCCCAAACAGTGAGATGCACCTCTGCCCACCATCGGGGCGTGACTGAACATGCAAGGGGCTCAGTGGGGCCCTGGGTGGGGAGAAAGGGTTACATAGCCCTGTTCTGCCTCCAGCTCTACTCTGGCCTCTCCCTGTCCTGTTGTGCAGTTCCAGCCCCAACCTTGGACCCCAGCCCCACTCTCAGCCCCCAGGAGGAGGAGATGTGGACAGAGTCTATGGCAGATAAGGGAAGATATAACCTAAAAAGTTTGAGAACCACTGGACTACATGAACATGATTGTTCCCTTTGGCCTTGGACTCTGTGAATGGCTCACTTCTGATTGCAGGAGGCAGCCTACAAGTTAATTGTTACCTATTTATTTTCAACCTTTTTCCTTTTTGTCTTAGTTTTTTGTGAAGTATGAATGACAGGAGAGTTCTGGTTTGGCTGTGCCATTTCAGGCATAGTGAAAAAAAAAAAAAACATGGGGAAAGCAAGTAATGAGGGCTTGGTGGGTGTTCCTGACTTGGCAAGAGAAGGTGGGAGCTGATAGCATGGTGTGGGGAAAGCAAAGCAAGGTTATCTCTCTGAGGAGGAATATGGCTTGCCCATTGAGCCTCCAGTGCCAGTCAAAGAGGTGCAGAAGGGAAGAAACTGAAGGAGGAAGACAGTGTGACAGGTTCTTCTGGCCCTTGAGGAGTTAGCAGGAGAACCCTTCTGGAAACAGAGTTTGAGAGAGAAAACAAATCAAGCATGCGTTAGACAAGCTGCTGATCTACAACAAAGAGATATGTATTTTTAAAAATATTATGCTACATTTCTCCAGAAAACCATTTTGTTCTAGCCTGTCAATAGTAAATTTCTACTGAATAATTGTCCTTTTAGAACAGAGCTGTAGAGTACCCTAATTGCTTACCTGCAGGGCTTCTTTGTATTGCATTTGCATTAAACTGTTTTCACTCCTGCGGTTTTTTTCTAATAGCCATTTCTAATGGAGTCAATACGAAGAATTCAAAACCAGTGTACAAGTCTAGCCAAAGTGAGTTTCCTTGTGCTAAGGTTAGGGCTTTGTAACCAGAAGCTGCTGGGCAAAGCTGGGAAAATTAGCCCATTGAGATACAAAATAGGATTTCCTTTTGCTGTCTGTCATAAGTGACTAGCATCAGGAAATCTTGTCTCCTGGCATTTGAGGATTAATCAAGGCTGCTAGACATGTGCAGACTTTTCTGCCTAGCAGTCTGTTTTCAGTAGGAAATCAAGATCTCCCACTGTAAACCCGTAAGAGCACAAAACCCTAACACCAAGAGAAAAACATAAGCCAAGCAGATAAACTCTGGAAGTTTCTATAAAAATTCTGAAAAATTTTGATCTCTGAGGTATGGTGCAGAAAACTTAATAATGCCTGCCTAGTTTTGGAAGGCAGGGGTTGTGAATGTATTGCTCATCAGCTTGGACTGATCAGAGCCAGGGGTTGTGGGAGTGAAGAATTTGATCATTTTCAAGATTCCATATTTGTCCATGACACCCCCGAGATGCATGAGCCAGCGTCCCCGTGCTGACTGACACCTGACAGAAATGCATATGAGGCTGCTTGTTCTGCTGCGTGTTGCGGTCTGTTTCTAAGCATGGAGCACGGGGCTGCTCATCCCATAGCTTTGCATGATTCTCATTGACGCTTGTATTTTTTATGTGCGGAAGCATGGTGCTGCTCTGAGCTACAGTCATCTCAGCACAGCCCTGGGCTGGATCCTGGGGGTGGTGGGTAGGATGCATAATTAAAGAGTTACCCTATTTTATCTGCTCCCTACTTGAATTATCCACCCCACACACATGTAAGAAACTAGAAAAAGGGCTCAACTCCCTTTGGTACTGTCTCTTACCAAGAAGGAATATATACTGCTAGCAGATTCAGGGGACACAGAGCCTTTTGCCTTTTAAGTCACTGTTTCAAGTCTGTACAAGATTAGTAATAAGAACTTCACCATCTAAAAGCTGTTCAGCCTACTCGCACTAAGTTGGGGGGTTCAGTCCAGTTCTAATGCACCCCATAATTGAACATCTTCCCTTGGGTTCAAAGTCAAGTGACTTAGACACCTAAGTCCCATTGAAAGTGGGATGTTGCTTTCTAGTCACTCAGGTGCTTTGGAAATTTTACCCCAAGGCTTAAGAGAGACCAGTGACCAAATCATCCATGGAGACTCAATCTCTAGCAACTTCAGAGGTTGTCCATCAGTGGTGAAACACGGGACTGTGGTTGGAGGGGAGCACAGCCTGTCCGTTTCTGTGCTTTGGTGTTTAGAGAACTAAACGCCATCTCCAGGGCTATCAGTCTGCCTCATTTCCCAAGCACTTAGTTCACCTGCAAAGGCATGTAGTAGTATTAGAAACTGTGTAACTAAGTTAAAGTGCTTCTAACATTTTTTTCTTCCATTTCTCTCCTCTCTTTCTCTTTCTGATCCAAGGAATTGTGGGAATGTGTTTTGCTCCAGTTGCTGCAACCAGAAGGTTCCAGTCCCAAGTCAACAGCTTTTTGAACCCAGCCGAGTCTGTAAATCTTGCTACAGCAGCTTGCACCCCAGTAGTCCCAGCCTTGACCTTGAACTGGATAAACCAATTGCTGCCACTTCCAATTGAAGCTCTGGCCTAGAAGGAAAGGTGGAAGAGACTACGCTGACTTTTCCTAACATGTGCTTGCTGGCCAGGGGCTGGTGGGACTGGAGACCCGTGCACTTTGGAGATCACTGCTCAGAGGGACAGAACTCTAGGACGTACCACTGGATTGTGGGATTCTTCTTTTCCAGCCATTCCCCCCCTTTCCTTTTTATCTTGTTTGTGTGTGTACATACATACACACATACATACATACATACATGTATGTATTTTGGGGGGTTTTCTGGAAGACCAGGGAAATGGGAAGGGGGCTGGGGCCAGGACCAGGTCTCCCTCATGCTTCCAGCTACCCCACCATTGGACTGTGCTGCAGAGAGACTTCTCAATTTTATGGAGGAAAGGAGAGGAGGGGAATCGGTCCAGAGTCAGCATGAGGAGTGTGAATACCGGGCGTGTCAGCGCTAGCGCTTTCAATCACTCCTGTTACTTCCAAACAAGTAACTGCTGTTTGGGAAACTTGCTGCTAGAAAACCTGGGAATCTCCTTCCCAAGCGAGCACTCTCCCTCTGTTCTTAGAGTGGGTGTACTTAGCCTCACTGCGTGAAAGGGGCTGAATCCGAGATTTCTGTACTCACCAGCTCTGTATTTACATATGTAATCCACAGGTTTTATTGTCAATAGCCAAGTGGCCGTGGCTTTGAGTGGGAACATCTGGACAGCTTTGGCTAAGGAAAGTTTTTTCTTGTGTAAGAGAAGTGAAGGGGAAATGTATTGAACTGTTCAAGACTGATCTTGCACTGACATCTCTATGTCAGGTTCTGTAAATGCGACTCAGCATAAAGAAAGCGGTGTCTGGGTAATTTGGAGACTTTAAACAACTCCCCTTGTCCGTTTTCTTTCGGCTTATTTACCCCAGAGGTTGGTAGAGCACTCATGGTGCATTCATACACAGATGGAATGTCATACTGTTGATCAGACTCACATTTTAATGAGAGAATTCAAAGCAACTGGAGAATGGTTGTGATATCTTGCTGCATAAAATTCCATTGGCCTGGGGCTGCCAGGTGGTGAAAATAAATACACTGACGCTTGTCATGCCTGTGGAACTTTTCCTCCTCGTCATTTTATGATCTGGATTCTCGAGACATGAAAATGCTGATCAAAGACTTAATCAAGAACCAAAAAAAAAAAAAAAATCATGGATTTGCCCCCCTCAGTTGAAAGCAACTTTTTGAAGTCACCTCATTAAATTGTGAGTCTTTTGAATATGTGTATCTTACTGAGAATGTTTGGTACCCGCACCCTTTTTCTTACGCTTAATGCAGTTGGGAGAAGGAAGAAAAGTACGTTGTAATGTCCTTGTCTAGGTTAAGCTGTGACAGCTTCTACTTAGGATGTGCTCAAGTAGAACAAATTTCTTTGGACTATGCAAAGGTTTTGAGTACGAAAGTGCAAGGAACGAAAATGGCTCTTGGACTAGATGGGTACTTGCCTTCAGTGGAACATCAAAATGACACCTCCTAGAGGGACCTTCATAAAGAAAGAGAAGCGGCTCGGAATACCTCATAGAACTGTAGGGGAAAGATGTCAAGATGTTTATTCTTGACAGCTGATCTTTCCACCCGCTTGTGAAAGGTGAATACACTGGCGTAGTGTAAGCTGAAGATTTACGAAATGAAAATGAGTGTTCCAAGAGGCTGGTTTAGCAGAGCAGCCTGGGTGCTCAAAGGGCAGGAAGTCTCGTAACGACGCTCCTTGGCGCATGTTTTGAAACACTTGGAAATCATCAGTGGGGAAAGGCAAAGAGAAAGTTAGGGTCGCCAATTGGAATTCTTTCGAAAACGAGTCATTCCTGGAAAAATGCAGTAAAAATCCTGAGTAGAACGGGTAGAGCAGTTCCAGATACAGCAGAGAAGATTGGAAGAGAAGCCAGGAAAATATACAGCTCCTGTCTCTCTGCCTTTTCCTTTGAGGCGGGTGCTTAGAAGCTTGACTTTTGTGGACATGGTGTAGTTCTACACACTAATATTGTGTGGTTTTGTGGTGCAAAGAGTCAGGAATAAGTTTAAGATTCTGCAGTTCCTAATGACAGGTGCCAAGAGGTCATGATACGGGTTTTTTGGGTATGTGATATACAGTGTGAATAAATGCTTACAGCTCTTAGTCTTTTTTGATCAATGAAGCACTTTTTTATTAATATTATTTTTCTTTGTATGTAAAGGGGGAACTGATATCTCTCCATCACTGTATATATAACCCTTCTTTCCTAAGGAGGAGTAAAGTGCTCCTATATTTTTCATTTTTGTCAAAGCAAGAAGTAAATACTTTAGAATTGTTAAATATATAAATAAAGGTGAATAAAGTTTAGAGTTTTGCATGGGAGCATTTGCTAATACACTTCCTAAATTTTATTTTGCTTTCCTGTCTTTCACAGATGAAATATGTGAGGCTCAACATAAACACCAAGGTTCCTGCCATAAGCATCCTCTTCCTTTTTTTTCCCCACTGTGTGTCTTTGCAAGGAACACAAGCTTGTGCTTCTAAATTTAGAAGAACAAAGATTAAGCTTGGTTTTCCTGGTATGAAGCATGCACATCATCAGGTGTTGTTTCATGACAATCAGTAGTTTTCCCTTGGGCAGCGGTATTGGGTGTTAAAACCTTCTTTTGTACCTCATGTTTCGCTTCCTTTGCACTGACCATCACATTTCAAAGTCTGAGCCAACAGTTCTGTACCACAACTGTGTGGAAATGGCCCTGGCCACCACAGATGTCACATCCAGGTTCAACATGGTTTGGACACAAGCTCTGTGCATTTCTGCCTTCTGCAGCAGCCATACATGCCGTAATGGTTATCATTTGACAGTGCCAGAGGGGAAGTTAAAGCCTAGTTTTTACTTGCAACCTTTGTCCTTCTTTCATGTTGCTGGTGCAGCTGTGGCTCTTTGGGAACAAACCAGCTGATTCAGGTTTAATGCGAAAACTCCTCTTAATCTCTCCCCAAAAGGCGGAGAGCTCACCTGCTGGTTCTCTAGCAAAGTAACCTACTGATGGGCCTGTGTAGTGTTAACTTCCTTAGAGAAGCTAGTTCATCTCCGTAGCCTAGCCTCACATACACTCCTGTCCGCTTTCTGTCACACCCACTCATGGACTTTCAGCATTACTTTGGTCTTCTGCATTTTAAGTCAGAGAAGAGATTTTTTAATTGGAGACTCTGGGAGACTCACATGCTCTCTTGAGCATCTCATTTATTTAGGAGACAGCCCTAGTCTTGTCTAGTCACAGATGTGGTGCACGGTTGTTTTAGCAGCTTTTCATATTGCACTTTCTTTGAGACCTAGATAATACTGTAGACTCTGGACAGAGCACTGATAGGAACCAGAAGTTGCATCTCCGAGCTTCAAGAACAAACTATAAAAGCCCAGATAATATCATGCACTATTACAAATGAGTAAGGAAACAGCTGGTTTTCAATTACAGTTCAGAATTTGATTTTGTATCACTGCTTTCATACTCAAGGTGCTTCCCAGTGCTTTTCTAGTAATTTACCGCTCTGGAATGCCATGACTGTGTAGGCTTTATGTGCTCACTAATTACATGTTATATTGGACATTGTTCTCTGGTATGGAGAGACCATTGGGCAGGACACACTAATTCTCCCTTACTATTGTCAGAAGACACCAGAGGATCTTTCGTTTTCACCTGGCATGACCCCCAGAGGTGGACAGAAGGGCCTTCAATATAAAGACTCCACAAGGACCACCCTTAAAATTGGGTAGGAGTCCATACGTTAGTGGTCTCCTTTTCCTAGAGAGCATTCATTCCTTTCCCTGGGTAGAACTTGTTAACAGCATAGAGGTCCAAAAGAAATAATAAAATAAAGTTGCCATCACCATCTGCCACCTCAGTGTTGCCTTCCATACTGCAGTGTCTAAGGATGTACCAAGTATCCGGTGGATAGTGTCGAAGCTCTTCATTGGCAGCTGTGGGGAAAGACTTCCAAGAGTGCAAAGAACCATCACAGGGACAAGTAACAAGAACTTGGCTACCTGAAGAGTCACTCTTGTGGAGAGTACATCACAACAAAACGAGGTTGTCACAGGATCTGATTAGTTGAGAGCGCTGTGGTTTGTGATCCACAGTTCAGTTATGTTGCTGGCCAGGTGAATGGCAGCCGGCCGAGGTTAAGAACATGGTACCAGGCTACAAAAAGGGAGTGAGAACCTGTATTGGGGAGTAAGTTTTGAATTACAGCTATCTGCTAATTTATGGAGGTACCAAGGGCGGTAACCTTGAGCAAGGATGCTTGAATGGCAGCTCGGCGTGCCATGTAGGCAATGGTGTGCTTGCCTTGTATATAGAGCGAGAGTTACGAGAAACTGTTGGCAAGTTGAGAGACCTCACAAGGTCCCTCTAGGGCAGGGGCCTCAAACACGCGGCCCCATGAGCCACATGCAGTCCTTAAAGCTATTTCTTGCAGCCCATAACAACACTACCGTCACCAATATGCAATATCATCGTATGACAAGGTTTCATTGGTGTGGCCCTTGGGCTACTGTACTAGTCTTCATACGTGGTGTGGCCCTCGGGCTAACGTGCTAGTCCTCATGTGGCCCTCATTGTGATTTGAGTTTGAGACCCCTGCTCTAGGGTTAGGTAAAGGCTGGGCAATCCGTGGTTATTTTGGAGTGAAACTGGTGTTTGAAGTTCAGGTCTCGGAGTGCATCTGGGTCACCTTCAGGCTCCAGAGAAAGGTTTACATTCCTCTGATACAAAGAGGGAGTCCTGTGTCGCTTCTAAAGACTAACAAAGGTATTCATGGCATGAGCTTTTGTTTGTTAGTCTGCAAAAGTGCCACAGGACTCCTTGTTTGTTCTGCTGAACTAGACAGACACGGCTGCCCCTCTGGAAATTACTTCCAGTCTTTGGCTAGATTCCATTGCTTTCTGTGAACCTGGCAGGGGGTGTGTGTTAATCATAGAATCCTAGGGTTGGAAGGGACCTCATAGGTCATCTAGTCCAACCCCCTGCCAGAGGCAGGACCACTCCCACTAAACCATCCCAGTCATGGTTTTGTCCAGCCGGGCCTTAAACACCTCCAAAGATGGAGACTCCACCACCTCCCTTGGCAGCTCATTCCAAGGCTTCACCACTCGCCTAGTAAAAAAGTTTTTTCTAATACCCAGCCTCGACCTCCCTAACTGCAACTTGAGTCCATTGCTCCTCGTTCTGTCCTCCGTTACTACCGAGAACAGTCGAGCTCCATCTTCCTTAGAGCATCCCTTCAAGTAGTTGAAGGTTGCTATCAAATCCCCCCTCAGTCTTCTCTTCTGCAGACTAAATAAGCCTAATGCTTCCAGTCTTTCCTCATAGGGCTTGTGCTCCAGCCCTTTAATCATTTTGGTTGCCCTCCTCTGAACTCTCTCTAGCATGTCCCTGTCCTTTTTGTAGTGGGGAGCCCAAAACTGAACACAGTATTCTAGATGTGGCCTCACCAGTGCAGAATAGAGGGGAATGATCACATCCCTTGATCTGCTGGTAGCACTTCTTTTGATGTAGCCCAATATGCCATTGGCCTTTTTGGCAGCAAGAGCACACTGCTGACTCATATCTAGCTTCCCATCCACCATGACCCCCAGGTCCTTTTCTACACTGCTGCTACTTAGCTGAATGTTTCTCAGCCTATAGTGGTGCATAGCAGTGCAACCTGTGTTGGTGCTTCTTAGTGAATTATTTTGGGGAAAAGCAAGTTACAGACCTGAGTTCCTCAGCATTTGTGTGAATAACTGGCCCGTGTATGAAAATCCCACTGGGGACAGGTAAGTAATTCTCATTTCTTTCCTTTTATGTCACAGTGCAGGCCTTTGCTCTGAGAGATTGTTACTTTGGGGAGTTTAAGGTCAGCACATCCTCTGGCTTTTTAAACTTTTGTAATGCAACTAAAGTTTTATTCTGCTATTTAAGAACTATGATTTTTGCCTAGTTAATTCTGTTATATTAGTAAATGATTGTCTGGCCAGAGTCACATAATGTTGCATTTCACAGTCCACTCAGTGGATTTTTTATTATAACAGCATTTGAAATCTGGACATTAAGTATCTTAACGTGCAAACCTGTGAGAGCAGCACCCTGGCTTGTGACCATATAAATTGTTACAGCCTGCAGCTTGCTGGTTTGTAACAGCGTAGTCTGCTGTCACCCCAGAGTGAGTTAATTAATATACGCTGCCGACTGGACAGTGATCCTTTGTGTTTTGTGACTGAATGTACATGAAGGGCTTCCAGTTTGTGGTGATTTAGTTTTAGGCAAATTGCAGCTCATATATTAGGGGAAAGAATTAATTGTATTGTTCAAAACACTTAATTTTTCTCTGTTTTAAAAATCCCCCTCCCAATAAATAGTCCCACACTCCCAGTTAACATGAGTCGTCATAGCCCTCTGAAGCCCTACTCTTCAGGAGATGGGTTCCTCGCAAGCATTGGGATCTCACTGGTCTGTTAACAACCTCTACAAACAGCTCCTAATGCTAGAATTTAAATGTAAGTCACTTTCATCTTTTGTTAATTAGCTCCCTTTCAGTGCCTCTCAAAGGCATCTCTGGTGCTAGATTCCACTACTTCCTCCCCCTCACTGCGGGTCACAACATAGGCCTGCAGACACACCTGAGCCAGTCTGACTCTAACTAACCCAGATTAGCAGCCGGGAAGCCGTGGCGGTGCAGGCTGCAGCATGGTGACAGTCCAAGTGCTTACCCTGGATCCTGAATGGGCTTGTACAATCCCAGCTTTAATGCTCATAATACCTGAGTTCACTAGATGTGAGCGAGTGCAGGTTACAGCTGCATGCACCACCGTCTCACAGCCTGCTTGCAGCGGAGACACACCACGTGAAAGCTGTAGCCCCTGTGCGTACCAAGCGTGGTAACACAACAGTCCCTTGTACCCAGCTTGGTGGGGCCTGTGACAGCAGCCAGTTAAAGTCACTTAAATGCAGCTTCTTCAAGGCAACTTTCTCCTTCTGGTGCCTGGAGCAGGATTCATGCTGAAGTGGCTTGTCTCATCTCATGGCAGTGTTCTATGCAGGAAATTTGTAGAACAAGACAGAGTGGGGCTGGTTCACTTTAGGGGCTCAATGTGTCAGCACCATGAAGGCTTAGCACCCTCCTGGATACATTTTATAGTTAGCCAGATCATTGGCCAAGAACTAGCACAACACTGGCAACGATATTTAACTATTAAAGAACAAGGGCTGGGCTGGGCAAGGCAAGGCACGCACTGCACAGACCTTTGTAGTTTTTGGGTGGTGGAGGGAGGCTGTAGTGTATTTACAATTCCTTTCCCTCATCTGCCCCTTGTTCAGTTCAACTTACCTGGTATGGAAATGAGATCAAAAAGATAAATGCCTCGTGTATGAATACACTGAACGTTTTTCCTGATTCCTTTATTGCAAAATAGACAAATTACTGAACTCTCTTCTTGAAAGAAATTTTAAGTCCTTTGCATTTATCTGATAAGGATTATAAAAGTATTGCTTAGATCTTACACTTCTGGTGTAATTTAATCAGCTGCTATGTATTTGATCTCCCCTGAGGTTTGATATCTAAAGAGGTAAGTCTTGCTGTACCTTAACAATTCAACTTCTAACACAGTAAGGCCTCATCTACACTACAGGTGGGTTGACATCCACTTTTGCTGCCTTTCAGAAACTCCCACAATGCCCCACGCTGGCAGTTAAATTGGTGCAAGCATTCCTGATGAGGACGCACGCTGCTGCCACAAGGAACACAGTGTGGACGTGTAAAACTAATTTAAAAACGATGAGAGTCCCATGGCACCTCGAAGACTAACAGATTTCTTTGAGCGTAAGCTTTCATGAGCTTCAACCCATTTTGTCAGATGCACCTGAATTGAGTTGGAGCCCATGAAAGCTTATGCCCAAAGAAATCTGTTAGTCTTCAAGGTGCCACAGGACTCTCCTTTTTGCTGTACACAGACTAACACAGCTATCCTGAAGAAAACAATCCAGTTACTGCAGTGCCCGTACATCAATGTAACTTAGGTTGACTTAATTCTGTAGTGTAGACCTGCCCTAAGTCTTGTAACATGCGAGTCTCAATGGCATCAACTTTCTGTTTAACAATTCTGTACATGTACTGCCTCACTAACTAAACACATCCACTTCTTTCAGACCCATTGATAGTGTAACCAACTTAAGTCAAACATACTCCAGTAACCATGCTAACCCAGAGCTGGCCCTTTCTGGTGTTGCCTAGGAAAGAGAATCTCTGTTTTCTTCATCTCTGGCCAGATTATGTCTACACCAGACTCGGCTTCCCGAGAAGTCAGTTTTCTATTTCCCCAGGACCCCAGCAAGAGGCATTCCCTGCTTAAAGTCTCCAGTTTTCTTAAATTATAGCAAAAATTATTTTTAACAAGGAAGAAATGAAAGAGCAAATCACAAGTACAGATAACCTAGATACTAGCATGGCTGTAGGCTTAGTTACAAGGTAAGATAAAAGTTTTCATCTTAACAAATGATCTGGTTCTTTGTCGTACCCAGCCGCAGCCAGGATATACAACCTGGAACCTTGGTTAGGCCGCAGTAGATCCCTGACATGATTAAAATAGTCAGGTCTTCAGTGTAGATGGGACTTACACGGCACTCCAAGTTACGCTGCAGCCTTGGAGCCACATTCTTATGGTTTAAAGAAGCCAGAGGAGAATGTCTGCGTGGGCATAAAGCTGCTAGAGGCAGCATAGCGGAGGCAGGGGGTTGTCTCAGAGGGAGGGCCTGGGGAAGTGGTGCAGCAATACAAGAAGCCCATTTTATTAACGCCTGTGTTTTAGGCCAAGCTTCAGACTGAGGTTTGGTTTTGTTTCCCTGTCTTAGTGTTGAAAAGAATCCCCATTAGCCCTTCTGAGTCTTCTTACTAAACTCATTATCTATGTTTGACCATGACGTGGGTTCCCACATGATTTTAAACACCTTCCTTTTCACCCCCTTCCTCCAAAGATAGCATCAGGGATGCTCATGGTTGTAGCCCCATTTGTACAGTGTTACCCTAAACACTAAGCACTCTACAAGCAAATACAACTGGTGTTGCCTGCACAAGGTGCTGACCAAGACAGCAATCCAATTTCTCTTCCGAAGCAATACATCAATTTTCTCAGCTAGTCTTGGTTAAGTCAGAGCTTTCCTTTCAAAACCGGGCTTCCTTCATAAACCAAGGAGGTATCCATGGCCGCTGCTTTAGCATAATAATAGCCAGCCTTTTCTTCCGAGTCGACTGGGCAAAGATCCTGTTTGCACCACCTGAGTAGGGAATGCAAATAACTTTTAGATGAAGTCATTGTACAGACAGTATTGGCGGTAACCTAACCACTAGTACCGTCCCGCTCTCTAGCAAGACGCGCTCTGGACAGACAATCCCCCATGAAGGCCAAGCTACAGTGGGAGGGGATTGATACAAAAACCCCAAAAGGGTTTTTCAAAGGGTTCAATGACCTCAAAGCAGGACAGACGGCCCATACTGAGGTCTGGCTCTGTCATAGTAAAAGGTGTGACTGATGGCTAGAAATGGATCAGATCCCAGTAGCGTACCACTGAGCCTGCTGGGAAGGAACGTTTATTTACCTCTGAGCCACATAGGCATCGATGGGGGACGCATCAGGCCAGGCTGCGTGTTCAAGTAAGAGAGCCCCTGTGAAAAGCACGTGAGATGTAAATAGCCCTAGGCGCCAGTCCCAACTGGAGTGTGTAACGGAGGGTCAGGAGTTCCTTACTCCATCACAGCCTCTTGCAGTCTCAGCCGGTTCAGACCTGAGTCTACTTCAGTTTGCAGAGACCATGACCAAGCCTTCTTTAGGCCACTATTGCTGAACAACATGTGAAAACCATTCTCCACCAGAAACTTGCCCTAGGACTCCCGAATCTGGGACGCCCTAGGACTAATTCAGAATCTCGGAAGTGGATTGTTTGTCAGTTCTCTTCATTACCTGTGTAGATCCTTGCCAGAGAATAGGCAAAGTCTCTTGCTGAAAGCTCCATCGCAGCTGCCCCCTCTGAGCCAACTCTTTGAGCGAACGGTCTAAGCCTGCTGAGCGCATCCTCTACCAGCTGCACGCAAGACTTCAGCTCGGAAATGCTGGAAGCTAGCTCCAGCTTCTCCTGCAAACAAAGCCATTAGAAGAAACATTACAGGGTATTTGCTTCCCTTAGGGAAACAGCTACTGGAATCCTAAGAGCAGGACACTAGAAAAGGGCTCAAACCACTGCAATTCCCACTGCCGCTGTCCCAGGGAAGGTCATTCTGTGCCAGACCATACTGCTCAGCCGGCCTAAGGAGAACATCATTTGAGAGAAATGCAGTGTTAATAACAAAACCACTGTAAGCCAGGTTCCCCAAACTGGCATTTCAGCAAGGTGTGGAATGTGCTCAGTAGTGCTGCATGTAGCACACGGTATATGTTCTACCTTGTAATTACATCCCTGGATCAGGCCGAAACGATACATGCCCATAAGCATGGCATCTGGGCTGGGCTTCTACACCAAAGTGTCCCCATTTCCAGTCCATTACGCTGTGAGACCTGTGTCCAGGGAGTGCTCAGCTCAGCTCCCCTTGAGCTAAAAGGCAGCTTTGACCTTACGAGTCACGCAGATGCGAGGAAGGCCCAAAGCAGCAAGACTGTGCTCAGTGCCCTCAGTACGGCCCCAGGGCTCTGGCTGGTCTCAGGGGCTTTGCCGGCTCCTTGTTTTCCCAGTGGCCTAGCTGCATTGCGAAAACCACAAGGGAAGGTCAGCAGGGAGGCCTCATACCCCTCTGCGCTGGCTGCCTGTTGACAGTACGGTGTGCAGATGAGGTCAAGGCTCACCTCCCAAACTACCACGTGGTGCTCGCTCACAAGGGCTCGTTGTTCACATTCCAGCTGGATTTGTATTAGGTAGATAAGTGGAGTTATAACGTCCTCTGCCATGTTATGGATGCTAGGTTTGGTTCAGCATTTTCCTTATTACAGGATTGAATGGCTTGCAGTTGCTGTGTGACGTGCTAGCCCCATCAAAGCCAATGCGTGGTTTGACGTAGAGGCTAGTGAAGCCAGGATGTCACACAGGGCCTCCACAAAAGCATCTGAGGTGCCATGTTTTATAGAATTTTCCATCTTTACCCCATAGATTGGCACTGCTGTGTGTGAGAAGGGTTACAACGATGAGATTTGCAGAGGCCTGTTAAGTGACCATTTTATAGAGGGCTAGTTGTGTGAATTACTCTTATTTCCAAGTTGTGTGCACAACTGATGTTTATCCTGCTAAAAAGCAGTTTTGTGTACTATTAGGCTTTTGAGACTTCAGGTGATCATACAGCCCTGACTATTGTTACTGGAAAACAGAGCCCACAAGTTCACTAAGAGTCAGTTCAACCCTGGTGTGTGCTCTGTAAGACTTGCCTGCTCTGCACCCTCCTTGGAAGAAGCCTCCTACATTCAGTGACTGTATGGATACACAAAGCCCACTGTGCTCCATGGGACGTGGGTAATGATCATTCACAGCATAAACACAAAACCAACATCATGAAACAGGCTTGATCTATTGCCCAGATAAAATCCAGAGGAGCCTCCAAGCCCCAGCATGCTACTGAGATACTTTTAAAGCCTTTTTAAAAAGTAACTTAGAGGTTGGTGCCAACAAATAAGATACACTCCAGAGGCAGAAAACCAGCCATAAGGGATACAGGTATCTCCAAATACAGTAGATGCCTGTATCACACTAACACCTTGCTACAGCAACTCGCTGTGTTACAAACTATTTTGTGTTCAAAGGGACCACTGGTGCTGCAGATGCAAAACCCAATGTGCTTCAAAGCCTGGTTCAGGTCAGAAAAGTGACAGTGTTGTATTCTGTATGTGTTCTGCATCACATCTGCTCATTTTTACAAGTGATTTTTTTTTTCTAACTGCCAGCAAAACAAATTCAACCTATAGGAAAAATCAAGACTCTTTCCCCCCCCATTTCCTTCATTATAAAGAGAAAAGAAATTCTAGAATGGAGAACACTGCTAGCACCTTCTATGATTATGCCAAAGGCAGAAATGCCAGCTTTGCTTTTCTCCGAGTCCCTGAGAGTAAAACTGACACCAGGGTACCATTTTTACCATCACTTTCCTGACTGATGGAGTTGTATAGGCCAGTGGTTTTCAAACTTTTTTTCCTCAGGACCCAGTTGAAAAAAAATCATTTATGCCCATGACACAACAATTAATTACATCTTTGAGCAATGGAATCCCGTCTTTTGGTGGCAGCAGCAGCAGCGAGCATCCTGGGTCCAGACCCTAAGTCTGAAAACCAATGGTGTAAGCAGTGACATTTGGAGCCTAAATATTTCTGAACCATCAGGTTACCACTGAAAAATGTTTCAAGTGGCCACTCTTTTTGGTTAGTTTCACCTTGCTGGAAAGAGCTAACAAACAATATAGCCAGAACTCAGCTCATATCTTATAATGAAGAATCATTTTCAAGATTCTGAGTATTTAAAAATAAGAGGGATGACACCAAAAGCAGATCTCCAAGCACAAATCAAACAGTTTTCCAGTCAGATTTGTAGCATTACTTGAACAACTGGTGTTTGCGCTTTACAGTGTCAGTGTGTTTTATTTTGGAAATGACTAGACGTGATATTACGGGGCTTTTACTGCACATCAAATGAGTTATTTCCAAAGTATGTCCTTTAGGAGAACCACACAGATTGTACTGAGGGCACAAACTAGCCTGCATAATCAGTGGTGGTGATACATGAATGGGTAGAAACCCAGCTTGATTTTCACACAGCCTAGGCTGAGTTTTGCACAGCTAACATTCAGAAAGGGCCCGATTTATTAATGATCGGATCAATTTTGGTCTGAATTTGTTGCCAGACAATAAACCTGGAAAAAAACCCCAGAGCCTTTGCCAATCTGTCCTGGGGGAAAATTCCCACCCAACCCCAATATGTGGCCAAGACTCACCAGCCAGACACCCAAGAAAGAATTCTCTGTAATAACTCCAAAACCGCCCCCTTGATCAATCCCCTCAGCAATATCCCTTTCTCCAGAGATGCCCCTCACGATGGATTCCAGCTCCTGGATGGAGCTAAACTAAACAGTCCTGGGAGTGAGAGAGGTAGTAACAGTAACATGGAACAGTAACAATCCATTACTTTTACAGAGGACTAAACTAGCTCCCTAAAAGGTGGGTGTCACAGGCTGGCTGGCCTCACCCTTGCTTGCGAGGTAGCAGTTATTCCCCGCTGACCCTGATGTGGGGCTCTCAGCTGAGAAAGGGACCAAGTCGGCTACAGGGAGACAGAGTGAGGACACCCCAGACAGGAGCTCCCTCTCTCTGGGAAGGTCCTCATGAGGGCAGGCTGAAGTGGGGCCTGTAAGAGGCATGCAGGTCCCTAGGAGAAGTTGCGAGCGTCCCTATGGAGGGGAGGCTGCTCAGAAGAGCCTCTGTGTTTAAGCACCCAGAAGAAGTGTGAAGTATCCTGGAGCCAGACCTGCAGTAGAGCCCATGAGGGACAGAAGACTCTGGATATTTGTTTGAATTTTCACCTGCACTTCCATTACCTCGGAAGGGGACTGAGCCTAAGAAGTGACCTGGCTGAGGGCTAAGCCACGACAGAAAGAGGCCAAAGCAATGGGGCACAAGAGGGGAAAGTCCCTGCAGCCCCACGCTCTGATGCCAGGAGATGCTCTGAGAGTGAGGGGGGAATGTAAAGAAACAACTCAAACTAAATAAATTCCTAGTGGTCAGGAGAGTTTGGGTACCAGCACCTCAGAAGCAGGCTCTGATCTAAAAGGCTAATCTAAACAACAGTGCTTGGTATCTAGATGCAGAGAAGCCATCTGACCACCTCCTGACTCCTGACTAGACAGGACTGAGACAGGTAGCTGGCCCAGCTGGTTGCAGCATGGAGTGCCACAAGACAGACGCTTGGGCCAGGTTTCTCTTGGCATCACTAGAACTGCTGAACTAGCCTCAGATGAAATGAAAGGCTGAGTGGGCTTTCAAATGGCTTCAGTCCACTCCAAAGAAAGCCTGGGCACTTTTTGCTTGTTCTTTGTTGAGACTCTTCTGCAGGATGACAATGCAGGCATAGGGAATGTTGATAGGAGAGTTAGTTTAGTAAGAAAGACACGAGAAGTAATTCTTCCACTGCACCCCATGCTGATTAGGCCTCAGCTGGAGAATTATGTCCAGTTCTGGATGCCACATTTCAGGAAAAATGTGGACAAACTGGAAAGAGTCCAGAGAAGAGCAACACGAACGATTAATGGTCTGGAACACTTGACTTATGGGGGAAGACTGAGAAAACTGGGTTTGTTTAGTCTAGAAAAAGATAACAGTTTTCAAGTACCTAAAAGGTTGTTACGAGGAGGAGGGAGAAAAATTGGTCTCCTTAACCACTGACAATAGGACAAGAAGCAATGGGCTTAAAGTACAACAAGGGAGATTCAGGTTGGACATTAGGAAAAAATTCCTAACTCTCAGGCTGATTAACCACTGGAATAAATTTCTAGGTATGTTGTGGATTCTTCATCATTGAAGTTTTTAAGAGCAGGTTGGACAAGCACCTTTAAGGGATGGTTTAAGAGACTACTTGGTCCTGCTATGAGCACAGGAGACTGGACTTGATGACCTCTCATGGTCACGTCCAGTTTCTATGATTCTGTAAGTCAGCCCTTTCTCGCTGACTACAGCTCAAGGATAGTGCTCAAGTAGTACAAAGTTGCTGAAGCCAAGAATCACAGCTGGAGACCTGGCCAATCTCTCAGGGTCATCTCCTCCCAAATCACAGCCACAAGAGGACAATGGGGTGCTCAGCAGCAACCTCTGGGCTGAAAGAGAGTGGGGGTGATGCCTGGTGGGATGCCCCTGGCCCTGACCCAAAGGCAGCGGTGTTCCACCCCAGCAGGTCTTGTTGGAGGGA
Source organism: Podocnemis expansa (assembly GCA_007922195.1). Classification (NCBI taxonomy): domain Eukaryota; kingdom Metazoa; phylum Chordata; order Testudines; family Podocnemididae; genus Podocnemis; species Podocnemis expansa. Next base: position 4,869,290 of record ML682206.1, on the reverse strand, counting down.
GAAGACACTTAGGAGATGTGAGATGGGTTCTCTAGGTAACCATCATATGGGGCATGAGCTCACCTGCACACCAGAGAAGAATGCAGCAAGCACCTGTCCTTGGCTCTTGGTGAAGGAGCGCAGCACGTCAAGGGCGAGGATGTTTGTTGTTCCCTCCCAGATGGTCAGCACCTGTGGAGCGGGAAAAGCAGCCATTAGTGGTTTGTCTAAGAGCAACTGAAGGTTACTCACCTTTTGTGCAGTAGCCAAGGTTCTTCAAGATATGCGTCCCCATGCTGCTTCACTCAAGGTGCGCTCATGCTCCCAGCGTCTTTGCCCAGAGCTTTTCTTATGCGAGCTCCTGGGATTGTGCGTGGCCGTTCCAATGGCTACAAAGCACATGTGCATCATCCCAACCCCTCAGTTCCTTCTCTACCATGGAGCACCGTCAACCCAAATTGACACTCCAAAGCAGAGGGGAAGAGGGTAAGTAGTGGAGCAGCACGGGGGGACACGTCTCAAAGAACCTTGGCTACTGCACAAAGGTGAGTAGCTTTCAGATCTTTCTTCGAGTGGTGTCCGAGTGGTGCTCCGCTCAAGGTGACTAGAAAGCAGTCCTTCTAAGTGGTGGTGGGGTCTTCAGAGTTACTCGTCTGAGCCATTCTAAGGATGGAGAGCCCCACTGCCAGATCGTGCAATGTCGTTGGATTAACTGCATAATGTTTGACAAAGGTATCCATTGACGCTTACATCACGGCCTTGCATATATCCCCAAATGGTACATTTGTTAAGAATGCTACCGATGCCACCAACGCTTATTTTGAAACAACTTATTTTGAATTAACAGAATGTTAATTCGAAATAAGGAAAAAAAGGTTTTGGCTGTTTACACGTTTGCACGGCACTGCTTCAAAACAACCATTGCGAAACAACGTCGTTTCGCCCACAGACTAGGTTTAACTTGTTTCGAAACAACCGTGCGTCGTGTGAACAGCCAAAACCTTATTTCGAAACAACCTCCGTTGTTTCAAAATGAGGCTGTGTGAACACAGCCTATGAGGCTTAGGAAAAAGTGTGGGGAGACTGATTGACTGGTTCATGTGAAACGTAGACAAAACTTTGGGTAAAAACTTAGGATGAGGCCTTAGTGACACCTTATCCTTATAGAATATAGTATACAGTGGGCTTGCCATGAGGGCTGCCATCTCCAACACTTTCCTTGCTGATGTTACAGCAATCAAAAAGGCCACTTTCATCCACATGTGTACCAGACAGCATGTGGCCAGAGGCTCAAAAGGGGCCCTAGTGAGAGTCTTAAGCGCCAAAGAGAGGTTCCATGGCAGTCGGGGCTCTCACTTCAGGGTAAAGGTTCTGCAGCCCAGTCATAAACCCCTTTGCCACAGGGAGTACAAATACTGAACTCTCATTAATCAATTGATGGAAAGTGGACAAACCTGCAAGGTGTACCCTGATGGTACTGTTAGACAGCCCCGATTGTTTTAACTTAAATAGATATTCCAGTGTCAGTTGTATAGGAGCCCCGTATGGATCCACCATCTGTTGGAGGCACCAATTGGTAAAACAGCACCATTTCTGCATGTAAGTGTGTCTAGCTGATTGATTTCTACTGTTTAGCAGGATGGGTCTAACCCGCTCTGAGCACAATTTCATTGATCCTTCCAGAAGCCGTGCTGTAAGGTGCAACCTGTCCAGTTGTGGATGCAGTATCCACCCAGCATCCTGTGACAGCAGATCCCATCGCCTCAGAAGGATACTCAGCGGACATATGGACATATTCATCAGGTAAGTGAACCACGCCGGCTGTGGCCAAGCTGGTGCTACCATTATTAGCCATGCCTCATCCTGCCTTGCTTTGATCAGAGTTTTTTGTATCAGTGGGATCGGTGGAAAAGCAAGAACTAGGGAGTAACTCCAGCTGCTAAGGAACGCATCCGCTATCAACCCTCCGTCTCTCCCCACCCTGGAACAGAACTGTTTGCACTTTGTGTTCAGCGAGGTGGCAAACAAGTCTATTGTCAGGAAATGCCAATAGCGAAAGATCTTGTGAATCACGCCCGGATGAATCTCCCATTTGTGATTCTGTACAAACTTTCTGCTTAGTTTGTTGGCAGTGGTATGCTGGTCATCCAGTAAGTATACAGCCGATAGGCCAATGTCATGGGAGATGCACCAATCCCAAAGCTTCATAGCCTCCATGCATAGGGGCCATGAATGTGTGCCCCCCCACAATGGTTGATCTAATACACACACGTTACATTGTCCATCTGAATTTTTATCGTCTTCCCTTGAATATGGGAAAGAAAGCATCAGCACGCATTGCGAACTGCTTGAAGCTCTAACAAGTTTATGTGATGCTTGCTTTCCGACAAAGTCCACCTGCCCTGGGCCATCAACCCCTGCATGAGCCACCCAGCCAACTAGTGAAGCATCTATGGTGAGTATGATGGATGGTACTTGTGGTGCAAACTGCACTCCCATTAGGAGATTGTGCAAATGGGTCCATCATGCCAGAGAGGTTCGGATTTCTCTTGGTACCAATATATTGCGACCCAGAGTGCTTGGTTGGTCTCTATACTGTCGATAACCACAACTGCATGGGTCTCATATTGACTCTTTCATCATTTACCACGCAGGTGGCTGCCGCCACATGGCCCAGCTATTGGAGACACGTGTGCTGTAACCGTTGGACTTTCCCGAGTGGTGTCCACCCATTTCTGTATATTTATGAACCTGTCATCTGGCAGGTATGCCCTAGCCTTGATGGTGTCTAGGTGTGCCCTGACGAATTGGATATTTTGAGTGGGGGTCATGGTAGATTTTTGTGTAGTTTATTAGGAGGCCAAGGGAGCGAAAAAACACCCTGTGTAGTTTTTATCGCGTGCTCCGTGGACCAAACTGTGCTCCCCTTTATAAGGCAATCGTCCAAATAACGGAAGATTGCTACCCTTAATCTCCTCAAATGCACCATGACTATTGCCAGCACCTTGGAGAACACTCCCAGGGCCGTGCATAGACCAAAGGGTAGGGCTGCGTATTGATGGTGCTTGTCCCACAGTGTAAATTGAAGGAATTATCTGTGTGAAGGGTATATTGGAATGTGGAAATAGGCATCCTGGAGGTCGAGGGAAGCCAACCAGTCCCCTTGGAAGGGTAACCATTTTGAATTTTTCAGACCGGACATACTTGTTCAGTCTTCTTAAATCGAGAATGGGTCGCCATCCCCCTGCTTCTTTTGGGTGAGGAAGTACCAAGAGTAAAACTGTTTTCTCCTGAACTCTTTCAGAACTTCCTCTATAGTGCTCAAAGATAGGAGCCTGTCCATTTCCCCTTGCAGTAACCGTTCGTGAGAAGGGTCCCTGAAAAGGGACGGGGAAGAGGAATTGGGGGGGGGTGTCAATGTAATGGGATTGTATCCTCGGCATGCAATTTCTAAGACTTGTCTATCCGATGTCACAGTTCTCCATGCTTGGAAAAAGGGTTGTAGTCAGTTGCTAAACAAGGGGGTGAGTTCCCTTCACTCGATGGGGTGGTCTTACAATTCCTTGACCAAGCTTTCAAAACTGTTGCTTCGCTGGCACTGTCTGAGAATTCAAAGGTTGATTGTTGGGCTGTCATCGCTGCTGTTGTTGGTGCCTTGTTCTGTTTCTTGGAGTGTCAAACCTCCTATTGTTCTTTTGTGTGTATCTAAGGTAGTAGGACAGATTCCTGAAATTTCTCCATCTCATCACAGGTGGATGGATCCCCAACATGCACAGTCTGGCCTGAGAGTCTTTCACTGTATGCATAGTCTCGTTCATCCTTTCTGCAAAGAGCTTCACTTTATCGAAAGGCATGTCTTGTATCGTGGACTGCACTTTCTTAGGGAATCCAGCAGAGTGAAGCCACAAATCTCTTCTTAAGACCATAGTGGTGGCAGTTGTCCCAGCGGCCATATCTGTGCTGTCTAGTGCTGCTTGTAATGCTGTCCTTGCCACCAAGTAGCCCTCTTTAATTCGTGCTGTAAACTTTTGCCTCTTGCTCTCTGGTATGTCATCAATAAATTCTGCTATCTTGACATAATTATCATGATCATATTTTGATAGCAATGCTGCATAGTTGCTGATCCACAGCTGGAGTGTGGCAGAAGTATATACCTTCTTGCTCAGCGCATTCATTTTTTATCCTCCTTGTTGTGAGAAGTGGACTTGAACGAGTTCTCTCTTTCTTTGATTAGCAGCTCCAATAACAAGAGATCTGGGTGGTGGTGGGAGAACAGAAACTCATTACTCTTCAAAGAGACAAAGTATTTCTTATCAATTTTCTTGGATGTAGCTTGAATTGTGGTTGGGGTTAGCCAGACGGCATTGGCAGGATCCATAATCCCCTCATCCGTGAGTGTTGCCACTCTAGATGTGGTGGGGGATTGTAATACACAATATAGCCGTGGTTTGGTGCATCTGTGTGTTGTAGGGGAACCTCCATCATCTCAGCTGCCCTTTGAAAGGGTTCTTGGAACTGCCTTGAGTTATCACACTCTCTCTTATATTTCCATCATCAGGGGTTATACGATTTTGGATAGATTCACATTTCTCCCGTTCACCCGATAAATCCTGGGTGTCGGAGGAGTCCTCCACTTGTGAAGTCAGTGAGGCCAAATCCATCTGCTCGTTGGCCTGGGATGCCCGCGGGATGGCAGGGCTAAGATGTTCACCTGCACCCTGTGATCATGTCTCCCAGCCTCTCCAGGGCATATAATATGATGGTGGAACAGGCCGCCACGAAATTGGTGACCGTGGATACCCAGGATGGGCATAGTCATATCCATAATCTCTAACATCATAATGTCCCTGCTAATGGTGTTGATAAGGATATTGGATAAATTGTTCTCTAAACTGCTCTCTTGGTGAAATTGACCTGTCTGACAGATCAGGGCAATCGGACTGACTCCCGGGTCTCAATGGTGTTATAGTGCTCTCTCTACTGCACATTGGGGAAGGAGGACATTGCTGCAGGTCACAATGTTTGGTCTTAGCTTTTTGTTTCCTTGGGGAAGACACTGGTGGTTGTGGGGGCTGCTCTGTTGCACCTCTCCATTGCTGAGTAGGCGGTGCCACTCCTGGCACCGACGATCTTTTCCATGGCTCCGTCCATCTATCCCCCGTGTGATGCGATGCGACGCTTTCCTCTGGGGCCCTGCGTTCTGATGCCAGTGCCAAAATCAGTCTTGGTCGCTGCCGGGGGCTTGGAATTATACAGCTGTGCCAGCGGTGCGACCAAAGCTGGCAGAGGCTGTGGAACCTTGGCAGCTGTTTCGGCGGTTAAAGGAGCTGTTGCCACTGCAGCTGCTTCTGGTCATTTCTGCCTTTTTGGGGTATATCCTGTGGGATTGTCCCTGATTGGCAACCAGAAATGCTGGGTCCCTGCTCAATAATATCAAGCCTATTGGCCTTTTGGGGCTTTTTTGCCTCTGTGAGCGAGGGAGATGAAAAGAGCCTTCTCTGAGGCTCTTCTTCCCTATGAGACTCGCAGTTAGGATCGGAGGAAGGTCTAAGCGATCCCTCCAGGAAAAGCAGCCTCCATTTTAATTCCCTGTCTTTTCTCATTCTTGATGACAGGTTCATACAGTGGTGGCATTTCTGGGACATATGTCCCTCACCCAGACACTTGATACGGTCTAGGTGTCCATCTGAGGCTGGCATCGCCTCCTTGCAGGAAATGCATCTCTTGAACCCTGAGGCCACCCTCATAATCATCACAGCCAGGATTACAACTGCCGCAGCTTCCCTTCTTCTTGGCTTTTTTTTTCTTTTTGAAGCCAGCTTAAATTGCTACTAAAAGGTATTTAAACTTATCTAAACGTATCTAAAAGTAACAGTAGAAATCCATCTAACACTAAAACTAACTACTAAACTAATTACTCTGCAGTGACTAAAAACACCATCTCAGACCGGAGGTGGTTGAGAAGGAACTGAGGGGTTGGAATCGTGTGCACATTCCTTGTAGCTGCTGGAACGGTCGCTCGCTGCTGGGGATGTGTGCACGAGGTGCCCAGGAGCTCTGCTAAGAACATCTCTGGGCAAAGAGGTGGGGAGCTCAAGCACACCTTGAGTGGAGCACCACTGGGACACCACTCGAAGAAAGAACGTGGGGTTTCTTACTACGGCAGGAGTTCCCAGCTGGTCTCCACACAGCCCTAGGTGCTGATGGGTGGGATGGAGAGGGGAGATAAAGCTGCCAGGCATACAGTCAAGGGAGAGGCTAAGCATGGAGACATGCAGCAGCTGGACTGAACAGACAGAGCATATGTAGAGAGGAGCCAGTAGGAGCTCCCCCCGGTGTAAGTTTAAGGCAGGGGAAAGAGATGCATAGGCCGGTGGCTGGGGCAGATGGATGCTAGAGAAGGGAGTGGAGACAGAAAGGACAGAAGAGGGCCATGAAGACCAGAGTAGCTGGAGAAGTTGAATGGGACAGGAGGGATGGGAATGGTAGTGCCCAGAGTGAATGATGGGGGCAGAAGGGAGGAACAGTGAAGGAATGTGAGGAGGGTTTTGGGGAAGCCCAGTTCATGAGAGCAGCAGAGAGGAGCAGGTGTGAGGCAGAAGGGTCCTATGAGGACACCGTTCTGGCGGGTGCGGGGAAGGCCATATGAGGGGGAACAGACTGGAAGTCAGTACAGGGTGAAAGCTCAGTAGCTCTGGGCAGGAGGCGGTTCCTAGGAACAGGAATGACCCATCAGGACCAAAAGCCCCTTGCCAGATTGGCTCTATCACAGCGTTAGACTCTCTTGTCCAAGAGCAAGACTGAGGGGAGCGAGCAGACAGGCAGAGAACAGCCGCAACAGGGGGGCAGATGGGGAGGCCTTGTTGACTGAGCAGACACATGGCAGTTGACCTTCAGCAGAGTCAGAGAGGAGCAGTTCTGCAGAGGGACTCTGGAGAAGACCCCTGCTTCATCAGTGTTTTCTCACCTGGGCATCTCGAAGTGCTACGGGCAGGCCTGTGTCCTCCATGTAGCCCTGCCCTCCAAAACACTCCAGCCCCTCAGAAATAACGGCTATGGCCTGCAAAACACAGCACAAGGCCCAGGGTTTGAACCACACCATTGGTTACCGAGCTGGAGACAGGCTTGGGTGCTGAGCCTCTGGGAAAGGGTTAGACAGCTGTGCTGACTCAGTGAGGCAAGTGGTTCTTCACCCAGGCTGGACACAGAGGAAGGTGTCTCTGGGTGAGAAAACTGGCAATGTGGCAGTGGGTTTGACTGGGTTCTCGTAACATCTTGCTGAGGGTTTCTCTGTTAATAAAGCCAAACCCCAGGGAGCAGACAAGCCGCGTTTTACTTGCTACATAAGATAGTCTGGGTGGGAAGGGTTGGGAAAGGCAGCTACTCCAGGGCCGCTTGGACAAAATCTTGCATTTTACAGGTTATCAAATCAATTGTGAGTGGCCAGCAGACTGGCCTGAGAAGCAGACCATAATCCCTGTGTGCCATTCATAAATAATGCAGAAAATAGGGCAAGGAAGTAAAGAAACTGGTTTCAAGACACACATTCCCTCCATCCTGTCCCACCCGGATAAAGGGACACATTCAAACTCCTGCACACACTTAGAGAGAGAGAAAAAGCAGGAGGGATGCTGGAGTTAAGTATGAAACTGAGCTTCTGTACAAACTAAAGCTCTTTTTTCAATTGCCTGTAACTAAGAAACAAATTCCTTGAGGGGTGAATTGTTTGCTCTTCGCCCCTTTTAAGTTTCAGCAAAATCTTTTCAGCCACATGTGCATGCTCTTTAAAATAAAAGCAGGGAACATGTTCCAGTCCCCCGTGCCTCACTCACCAACTACTGAAATGAACTGGGATCTCCCTGTGATCTAAGACACAGGCCTCTTTCCTGCCCTCCACTGACCCTCCACTCCCTCCAATACAGAGAGGTTAATTAGCTCTCTTTTCCAGTCTGGCAGCAGGCTGAACAGGCAACCTGCCTTTCAGAAGTGAGTTATCCTCTTCCTGCGCCAACCCTGGTACTGCATTAACCTGCAGTTTGTATCCGCCCTGTTACTCAGTCCTCCTTCGCTCCTCATCAGGGATGTGCCGCATGCAGACCCCTCCCGGCTGTACCTGTTTCCCAGTGTAGAGCTTTGTGACTGGTGTCAGCAGCCTGAGAAGATTCAGGTCCTGCTCACTGGCCATGTGGGTCTCCTCTAGTCCCAGCAGCCTGGCTATCTCCATGAGCAGGAGAAAAGCCCCTCGCGTTTCCACCTGCAGGGAGGAGAAATGAGCACTCGTGCACAATCTCTTTGGACACAAACCAATGCACCAACTACCTCTGCCCTGCTGCCAGGAGCACCACCAAGGCCCTGCAAAGATGCAGAGACAAAATCTGCTGTGCCTCATCTACCATCACCAGGTCTGGGGCCTTCACTCCCTTGGGAGCGCTGGAACTGTAGTCCAGAATTAGGGGTGCAATGGTGCCATTTCCTTGGGCTCCTTCCAGGCACCTGACACAACTACCAGTTACACCACAACGCCACAAGGCCACATCCCACAGTAATGCACAGGATGCAAGATGACATCCTTCTAAAGAGCCAGAGAGAGGCTGGAGCACCTCAGGGGCCACCACGGAGCTGTTGGGACCTGCAAAGACTTCAGCTAGTTCTTTCGTGAGTAGCTCACTTCCCTGGCAACAAGATATGAAGCTTTTCTGCTAGCATCTGAACTGCCGTGCTCTGCAGAGGCCATCTGCACCAGCCAGCCACGTCACTGTTCCGACAGCAGGATTGGAGATGTCAGGCCCAGAGACCTGCTGGTTCAGACGTGCTAGAACCACATCTGATGGTGACATCTTTGTGATACCAATGTCCCTTCCCCCACTGGCTGGAAAAGGGATTTTTATGTTTTGGGGGCAAGGTGGAGGTGAAAAGAGAAACTTTTCCAACCAAGGGGACAAGCGTTTTATGAGGTTACATTGCTCAGAGCAAGGAGCCCAAAGCTTTGGCAGGGTTTAGAACTGAGTAGGGGTCTTTATCCTTTAGTGATGCCACTGGTGCTGCTCCCCATCCCTCTATCCACAGGAAGCAGCTGTTGGGGAGGTTTTGGTCCTTGACCATGATGAAGAATCTTTCCTCCTCTGAGCTCCTCTAAAGCAAAGACCAGGCCCAGCTGAGCCATCCAAGCTAGAGGTCACAGGCCCATTTGTCTGTAGCGGGTTATAATTTATTTCTATTACAGCAGGGCCCAGAGCTCCTGCTCTAGAGCAGGGCCCATGGTGCTGGGTGTTGCACAGATGCTGAGCGAGAGGACCTGCTCTGATGGGCAGACTGTTGACATAAGTGAGCATCTTGTGAGTTCCTGCTATCATATTGCACCAGGAATTCTTTCAGTGGCTCAGGACCATTTGGACATAGGTGAAAGCCACCCGAAGGCTCTGTCTGCCTCCAGGGCTGGCTGGGACACCTATCAGAGTTAAGGTGCCGGCTCTGGCCTTGTCTAACTGAGCTGAGGCTTTTGGCTCAGACCTCCAAGGCTCACATTTGAGGCCCAGAAGTCACAGGCTCAGTCCCTGCTGCCAATTACACGCCAGGGGTGGGGCATAATGCACTTAGGGCATCTGTAAGATGAGGAATAGGTCTGCATGGGTCTGCTGGCTGAGCAAGTCCAGGCTCTGGCAGGGAGGCTGGACGCCTGCTCAGCTCAAACCCTGCTGGCATGCTTGTCATATCCAATGGTGGCCCTGGATCAACGAGAGACCATTCTGGCCGGGCTACCTTGTGCCACAAGGCATGTGCATGAGCCGCAGTAACGAAACTACAAGGAGATCTGACCAGCCAGTAGAACAACAGCGGCTGGCTGGCCTTGCTGATCAGCATCTCACTGATCATCTCGGGGAAGAGCCAGGTTAGGTCCAGGAAGCCTCACCTCCAGTCGGGCCATGGTCTGCATGTGCAGGGGATGGTCCTTGATGAGCTTCCCAAAGACGACCCGCTTGCTGGCGTAGGTTCTGGCCAGGCTCAGCACCCTAGGGACGAAGGAAAGGAGAATTGGTGGCCGCAGCCTTTACGTTCCCGTACACATTAAACCCATTCTCCTAACTTTCCCTATAAGCCACCTCTAGCCTGAGATGCAGATGGAAGGGAGACTGCGTTGTCGGCCTGGAGAAAGCAACCTGAGCACTATTACCATCCCTGTCAGCCCAACAAACCTTGTCCCGGCCCCACCCATCCTCAGTGCTGACGGCTGGAATGCTGTTCCCTTGGTAATGCTGTGAAGACTGCTCCCCGCTTCAGTCCTTGGCTAGGGGTTGATGCAGACCTGGATATGTGATTCTCAGTTTGCTAACAGCAATGTCCAGTGGCCAGGAATTGCTCAAACAGTAGCAGGAGACTCTGCTGTTTTCTAGGCCACAGGAGATGTCAGGGTGAAGCACCCGGCTATTTATAGACTGCGACAAACTGGGAAAACAGCTTGGCCCAATCCTGCAAGTTTCACAATGTCTTTCTGTTACCTCCCTTGTTCCTCATGTCTGAGATACACCAGCCCTGTTCCTTGTTCAGTTGGCCCTCCCCACTCCCATGGACTAGACTGGGCTGTACCTGCATGAGCCTTCTGAAATGTATTTACAGAACTATTGCAGGTGTTGTTTTGCTAAGGTCAGGACTATTTTGGTTTACAGCCTTTGCACTGGGCCCAGTGCTCCCAGTTCTCACGCTTCACTAGCATGATGGTAGTGCCAAAGGCCCAGCAAAGAACGGGGCCACTTTGCACTAGGTGCTGCACAGCATAATGGGCACCTCCTGCCCTGAACAGTGTACCGACTCATTAGATCAGAAGAGGTGCGTCTTGGAGGGAGCGGCAGAACACCCCAGGCGAGCAAGCCAGGAGCTAGTAGCTAATGGTGTGTTAGTGCTGCGAAAGCAAGGGGATGAGGATGGATGGGAGGGCAGTAGGAGGAGCAGGCATGGGATGCAGCTGAGGGGAAGAGACAGCAAGACAGAGGGTTGGAGCAAACAGCCAATAAGCACAGAGCAGAAAAAGTCAGAGAACATCCAATGGCTTTGGGTAGGGGACGGGACTGGCCAGGCCCCTGCTTTGGGGGCTGCTGCCCATACTGACGGGTGTCTCTGCATGGCTTCTTCCCAAGGCTACATGACAACGAGGTAGTGCCTGGGCTCTAGTGCATAGGCTCTCCATGGCGTGTTTCTGGCCCCATGACCAGGCCCAGTGCCTGCTTTGGGAGGCTCCCCATGCCTGTGCACCATGAGCATCCGTAGAGGAACCAGCAGTGCTAGGTCCCACCCAGCTGCTCCCGCAGGTGTGTGGAGATCTGTGTTCACTTCACCTCCTCATGCCAGCCACCGCTGAGATGACGTTGTGGATCCTTGTTATGGTCAACATGTTGGCAATGGAGGCCACTCCCCGCCCCTCTGCAGAGATCTGAAAGCATCAAGGAACAAAGGCTAGACTAAATCTCCTCCTGAGTCTCCCTGAGACCCGAGCATGTCAATGAACTGACAGAAACAGATTCTTCGTTCCATTGCAATCTACATCAGTCATCTGAAGATTCACTCATTGCCTTGGAACTCTCACACTTATTTCACCTGTGGGTGCCTGCCAATTCCTTCCCATTGAGTAGGGGAAAGGGGTCCGATCTAGTGGGCTGAGATCTCCCCACTTGCCCTTGCATACCCGGTGGGCCTTGGATCCATCTAGGAGCAGTTCAGCTGTTGGCACCTGCCGTGTCCCCAGCTTCTCTTTTAGTCTTTGCACCTCAATGCCGTTCAGCTTCCCCTCCTCATCACGCACCTCCAGGAAGAACAGGGAGATACCCTGGGAGCCCTAGGGAGAAGCACATGTGAGCGATCCCCTCAGTGCAGGGAGTTCTACAGTGGTGGAATGAGAAGGGTTTGGCTTGGATAAAGAATGGAAAGAAGGAAAAAAAATTCTCTGCCACCTCCCCAGGCTCCACCAGGTCACTGACCTGTTTTACTTGGCCTTGCGCATCCATGATCCTTGCCAGGGTCAATGTCATGTCCGAATCTGTGGCTGACGTAAACCATTTAAAGCCATAGAGGCGATATGTACCGTCGGGATGCTCTCTGGCCACTGACTCTGTGCCACTAGCTGCAAGAAAAGAGCACAGGATCTTGGCTGTATGGGAAGCATTTGTGATAGGCAGTGCTGGCAAGCAGCCTAGGCTGCAGCTCTTTAAATGGTACCATTCTGTCATGATGAAACATGGATTGACAACTAATCCCGTTCATGACCACTAGGTGAGGTGCACTGTGGTTAAACACCCCTCCAGAGAGGACCCAGTGAGCACGTGCGCAGCACAGCAACTGCTCTGGGCTGCCACCGAATACCCAGAACTGAAGGAAAGGAATGCAGCACGGCTTATGATGGAATACTAGCAGGGCGCCCATTCACCAAGAATGAGAAGGGGCGCTCTGTACCCAGGAGCCCTGAAGTCTGGTTTTGCCCATCAGCATTCACTCCTCAGCTGGCCCTTTAATTTCTCCCACCTTCCAGGATCCTGACAAAGGGAGCACATCCTCCCAGAGTCCTCCGTCTGCTGTCATCCTCAGTGAGGGTGTTTTCCTGCACATCTACAGCACCCTTATCATCAATATTTGTTTGGGAACAAGAGGATGACCAGCATTTGAAACAAGGTCTCCATAGGTCTCTGCCCTATCACAGCAGAGACTGGAAGAATACCTCCATGTTCAGAGCTGAGATTCTACAGGCGGGCGCAAGGCATTCTCTGCGAAGGGTCCATGGCTCTACACAACACAGCAGGTGTTTGGTAGTTGAGTGGAAGATCTGCTTTGTTATGGAGAGATTGTCAAGACCATGGAGAGGGTCAAACACATGATTTCAGTCCACTGCCCAGTTTGGAAACCACCCCGATTGTTTTACATTCTTGCTAACACAGGCCTCTGTGGTCATCGTTGCCTTTGTCAGTTATTAAAGAAATGCACCCATACAGATGCTTTCAGCCCATGGCACCTACCAACATCAGAACCTCCTTTGCGTTCAGTCATCCACTGGCCAGAGGTCCAGAACTTCCCAGGGTCACGTGATGTCAGGTGACTAAAAGCTTTCTCTAGGGGCCCAGAAATGCCTAGAGCCTGTTTGGAAGGGGAAAGAAAACCATGATTTATTTGAGAGAAGGACAGATATCCAGAAAGGCCAGCTACACATTTCACCAGCCGCCTTAGCAGAGGGGTATGGGACAGGATTCCACCTCCTGCTGAAGCACCAGAGATCAGCCACAGCTAGAGCCAAGGCACTATCCTGGCTTCAGGGCCTGATTCTCTCTTGCAATGCACCATGTGTAGGCATGTCCACCTGTGCAAAGAAGGGTAAGACACAGTGGGCCAAATCCTCAACCCAGAAAAGTCAATGGAGCTTGGCTAATTTACACCAACTGAGCATCTGGCCATGGGTTTAGCACTCACTTTGTGGGCAAAGGTAAGCAACTGAACAAGGTACAAGGAAATAAAGATCAAGACCTCACAGCCCAAAGTAGAGACCATTTATTGTACTTATTTATCATCTGTACTACAGTAAAGGCTAGAGCTTGAAATCTAAATAGACAGGACACCAGTGGCTTGTCTACACCAGACACAGCTATCATAGCTCTTCCATCAACACAGGGCTGTCTACTCTGTAACACAGACCAGGATTGAGGCACAGAACAGGGATGTGAGTCACGCAGGGTCAGCCAGCAACCAGGAACAGAACCTGGCTCCTCTGGGTCCCAGGCCAAGGGCCTAGCCAGGGCACTGTGCTGCATCTGCTGTGAATGTTGACTCTTGCAATGAAACAGCCTGTGCAATAAGTGACTAGCTGGGTTCTTACCTCAATGACTTTAGCTGCTCCATCAGTCATGGCCAGTGGGCAAGTGAATAGGCCAGCGGAGGGCGCATATAAGTACAGCTTGGCGACCTGATGCACACGGCTACCAAAGAAAGAAATCAGAGTTAAACGTGGCCATCACCATTCAAGTGCAGTGAGGAGAAAGGTTCCCATTATGGAAAGAAAAGTAGTAGATCCAGCCACAAACACTGGGAGAATTGAAGCTGCCTATCTCTGTGGGTAGAGGACAGTTTCCAACCCAAACAGGCATGAGGTAGAACAGGAACCTGAGCCCTGACAGGCAGTGTCAGGGATTTCCAGTGCAGTGTGTGTAAAGCTGGAGTAGGGTGTGGTGACAAAGGCATATGTGACACAATAGAAGATTATGACAATCTGCAGGTAGTGGTGGCCAGTAAATGATGCCGTTGTGTGTTACAGTGGGCAGGAGAGTAGTTGCTCACATGGAGTAACTCTGTTCTTGGAGATGTGTGTCCTGTGGCTGCTCCACCTTAGATGTGGTAGAGTCCCTGCGCTGTTGAAAGGAGTTTCCATAGCAGTTAGACTCCCAGGCCGCGCCTACGCAGAAGGTGTCTCAGGCTGGCCACAACGAGCCTTCAGCGCATGCGGCTGTCTCCCCTCAGTTCCTTTTCAGACATTCCAGACATCTGAAAGAGATTGTAAGTAGGAAAAGAGGGGAGGCAGGGAGGTGGTGGAGCAGCCACAGGACACACATCTCAAAGAACAGAGTTACTACAGGTGAGCAACTACTCTTTCTTCGAGTGATGTCCTGCGGGTGCGCCACCTTAGGTGACTGTGTAGCACTTGGCCATCACAGGAGGAGGGTTTCCGTGTGTAGTAGAGAATACTGTCCTGCCCATCTGAGTGTCTTTGGCCACCTCCAAATCCAGTGCATAGTGCAATATGAATGTATGTGGTGCAGACCATGTAGCTGCTTTACAGATGTCCGTTCTGGGAATATTGTTGAGGAATGCTGTGGTAGAGGCCATGGCTCTGGTGGAATGTGAACGGATGTCAGAAGGTAAAGATCGGTTCGATAAGGTATAACAAAGATAAATGCAGCCCTTTATCCATTTGGACAGCCTTTGAATGGAAATGGATTTGCCTTTCAAATGTTCTGCAAAGGAGATAAAAAGGCTATTTGACCGTCTAAACTGTTTAGTCCTGTCCAGGTAATATGCAATAGTGTGTTTTACATCTGGAGTGCGAAGTGAGGCATGTTGCTGGTTTTCCTGTGGTTTCGGATAGAAAGTAGGTAGATGGATGGCTTGATTGAGATGAAAGTCTGAAACGATTTTAGGCAAGAATTTGGGATCTGGCCGAAGGGTTACTTTATCCTTGTAGAAAGTTGTGTATGGTGGGTCTGCTCAGAGTGCGTTTATTTCACTTAGTCTCCTTGCCGGTGTGACTGCAACTAGGAATGCCACCTTCAGAGATAGGTGGTATGATGAACATGATGACATAGGTTCAAACGGATGTTTCATTAAGCCTTTTAAAATTAAATTTAAGTCCCATGGTATTGCAGTAGGATGTATATTGGGGTATAGTCTTCATAACCCTGATAAAAAGCGTGCCAGTATGGGATTATTTGAGATGGAAGAACTCGAGACAACGTTGTGGGAAGGTGACAGTTGCGGCCAGGTGTACCCTCGTGGAATTGTTTGACAAGCTTGATGACTTGAGTTCTAGCAAATAGTCCAGTATTTGGGGAATGGACAAGGAGTTTGGTATAATTTGGTGATTGTGGCACCAATACTGGAATCTACACCATTTCTGAGTATATGATTTCCTTGTGGCCGGCTTTCTGCTGTTTAGAAGGATGTCCCAGACCCTTTTGGAACATTGTAGCTCCAAGCCATGGAACCATTGAGGAGCTAGGCTGTCAGATGTAGTTTGTGTATGTAGGGGTGATGTTGTGTTACATTCCATTGGTAGAGGAGCATCGGAGTGTCCGGGAGGCGGGGTGGTTTGTGTACCAACAGAGCGAGTAGGTGTGGGTACCAAATCTCTCTGGGCCAGGCAGGAGGTATTAGAATTATTGTGGCCCAATCCTGGATTATCTTTTGCATGAGCAGGATTGGTGGAAAGGCGTATAGTATCCCCTTTGACCAGCTTATGACGAAGGCATCTCCTAAAGATGTTGGATCGTTTCCTGCTCTGGAATACAAAAGTGGGCATTTTTTGTTGTTGAATGTGGCAAATAGATCTATCAATGGGAAGCCCCATCTTTGAAAAATTTTTGTGAGCATCTTCTTGTGCAGTTGGCATTCGTGAGCGATGGGAAAGCTTCTGCTCAATGCGTCTGCGATTAGATTCTTGCCTCCAGGCAGGTACTCAGTCGATATTGTTACTGAGTGGGAGAGGCACCAATGCCATAATCTCATGGCCTCTGCACAGAGAGAGGGGGACCTTGCGCCGCCCTGTCACTCACTATAAAACATGGTGGTGGTGGTGTCCTTCATAATGGTAACTGTCTTGCCTTTTATCACCGAGAGAAAGTACCAACAGGCATACCTTATTGCTCTCATCTCTAAGATGTCTATGTGCATTAAGGCCTCAGATCTTGGCCATCTGCCCTGGATCTTGTGTGTTTCAGTATGCACTCCCCAACCCGTAAGAGAGGCTTCTGTTATTGTCAATGATGCCTGTGGTTTTGTAAAAGGAACACCTAGTCGAACGTGGAGTGGGATCTTCCATCACTCGAGACATTGCTTGATAGTGGAAGGTATGGAGAGCATCCTGTGTAGTGGACGGCAACATGGTCTGTAAATTGTTGCAAGCCACGATTGAAGAGCCCTCATTCTGAGTCTTGCATACAGTACAACAGCTGTGGTGGCTGCCATGTGACCTAGCAGCTGGAGTATGAGTCTTGCTGGGACTGCAGAAGCCATTTGCAGATGGTCTACCAAATCGACGACTGTTTTTAAATGAGGGTCAGGCAAAATTGCTCTGCCAGATGTTGCATCTAGAAGTGCCCCATTGAACTCTATCTTCTGAGATGGAATTAAAGTGGACTTTTCTATATTTATTCTGAGTCCTAGGTTTTGGAAAAACATCATGGTGAACCTTGTGACTTCTGTTGTGTCTTCGAACATCCTTGCTATGATCAAGCAGTCGTCCAGGTATGGATGAATAGTTATGCTCTTCGTTCTTAGATAGGTGGCGACTACCGCTAGAACCTTGAAAAACACGCGAGGGGCTGCTGAGAGTCCGAAGGGGAGGACTTTGTACTGGTAGTGATGTCCGTTGAGTATAAATCTCAGGAATTTCCTGTGGGAAGGATGAATAGAAATGTGAAAATATGCATCTTTTAGGTCAAGGGCGGAGAACCAGTTCCCTGTTGCAGCACAGGTATAATAGCATTGAGTGTTACCATCTTAAATCTCTCCTTTTTAACATATTTGTTCAAAGGTCTTAGGTCTAATATTGGTCTCCATCCCCTTGTCCTTTTTTAGATGATGAAGTACCTTGAGTAAAAACCCTTTTTCCTATAATGGTGCTGCAGTCTTTTGATTGCTCCCGTGCTTAACAATTGGGATACCTCCTCCCTGAGGACTTGTATGTGATCAAAGTCCCTGAAGAGGGACGGGAAGGGGTGGTGTGTGTGGGGGGGGGAATTTTAAGAAAGGAGATAGTAAGACCTTCTCTCATAATGTCTAAGACCCATTTATTTGAGGTGATGTTAGCTCAATTATGTACGAATGTTCTTAATTGGCATTCAAGGTTAATAGTTTGGTCAAGTATGCTGTTATCTGGGTGTATGTTCTCAGACTCTTGACCAAGACATCAGAATTGTGTCTTTGGTGGTAGGGACTGGTTGTTTAGGGATGTCTGCGACTGTTGTTTTCTCTTGTACGAACGCTGTTTTGTTCTGTGTTGTTGTTCATACACTCTAGATTGGGATTGAGGTTGATATAGGTTATTATAACAACGTGGGTATTGCTGAGTCTTAAATAGCCTCCTCTTAAAGGTAGGGGCATATATGCCTAGTACTCTCAAGGTGGCCTTGGAATCCTTCATTGAGTGCAATACCTGGTCTGTCCTGACTGAAAATAGCTGGTTGTATTCAAAAGGTAAGTCCTCTATTTTATTTTGCAGATCACATGGAAGTGCTGCCCTTCTTAGAACAATGACTGTGGCAATGATTCTAGCTGCCGTGTTCGCTGCGTCCACTGACACTTGCAAGAAAGTTCACACAACATGTTGACCCTCGGTAAGTATCAACCTAAGCTGTTCTTTTTTGGCTTGTTTTTGCTGCGTCTATCACTAAAGAATTGGGTACTGGGTGAGTAAATAAGAATTCCATTCCCTTAGAGGGAACAAAGTATTTTCTGTCAGTCTGTTTATTAGTTGCTGAAGTTGATGCTGGTGGTTGCCAAATTGCCTTGGCAGGTTCCATTATTGCCTCATCCATGGGAAGTGGTATCCTTGATGAGGCTGTGGTGTTTAAAATTTTTATCAGCTTGTGTTGTGATTCAGCTACTTCCTCCAAAGGTATTTCTAGCTCCTGGGCAACTCTCCTAAATAGCTCATTAAACTATCTGTGATTGTCTGAAAAAGTTGTCTTGCAGGTGCAAGGGTTTCCTGTACTGGGGATGCCCCTGGGACAGATGGTTGTGATGTTAATGTGTTAATAGAAACAGCCACTTCTGAACGTAGCGGGGATTGTGATGATCGTGTAGATAAGGAGCGTCTAGTATCATTCCGCTTAGTTTCAGATCGCCTCTCTGGTCATATCTGCATCTTCCACTATAGCCCCAGCTGTGTCTATGATAAAAATGACGGTAGGAATGTGGATGATAGTGCGAGTGGTAGGAGCGACTGGAATGTCAGCAGGGAGATCGCGATCTGCTGTGATGATAAAATCGCGCTGCAGAGAATTGGTCAGAGTGAGAGCAGACGCTATGCAATGAGCAGTGTGTGTCGAGGAAAGAGCATCTGCTAAGCTGTCTTGATGAGTAGGAGTGAATAGAGTAATGCAGAGATAAGTGGTGCTGTCTGCTTGATCTCCTTCTAGGTGGGGAGGACGGTGGGCTCCGGAAGGAGCGAGTGCCAGTCTTTGATACCCCACTGTCTGTTGTGTAGAGTCACGGATATGTTGTAGACTTATCTGCTGGTACCAGCCTGTAGGTGTCAAAAGGCATCAGTACCGATGATATAGCCCTGTCCGAGAGAGGCTCTGAATTTCTGTCAGTGCACGGTGCTGTGTGCTCTATCAGTGCTGACTGCATCAAAGCTGGTGTTAGAGGCTCATTCGGAACCAGGGAGTGAGAGTTAGTAGGTGCTGACGTGCATGTCAGAACCAGTTCCTTAGCACAGTTGGACAAGGTGCTGTTTTGTACTTTAGAGTGTTGGCGCGGCGCATCCAGTATGTCCGCCGAGGAACCTTTAGCCTCTGTGGTGGGCTTTTTTGATAATGATTTAGGCTCTGCTGACCGTCCCTTCTTGGGCAACAGTGCAGCTTTGTCTGAAGACTTTCGCCTTTTATGGGTTTCCTCAGAGCAACTCGCACTCGGTTTATCCGAGGCTGAGTCAGACTTTGTAGCCAGAGATTTTTCCATTAACAAGACTTTTAGCCGCAGCTCCCTGTCTTTCCGTGCTCTTGAACTTAGATTCAGACAGTGGCTGCGTTTCTGAGGCATGTGTGTTTCTCCCAGGCAGTGAATGTACTGAGAGTGGCCATCAGAGGCTGGCATGGCCTCATTACATTTTCCACATCTCTTAAACCCTGGCGATGACGACATGCTGTATATAGTTTTGTGTTCATCTTTCATGAAGTTTCTTCATTTGTTATCTGCTTGTTTTCTGTCTTGTTCTTCTTTCTGGGTTTTTTTTTTTTTTTTTTTTTGACGAGAGCGAACAAGCTGTGGGGGGGAGATAGTGATGGAAAACTGAAGAGGTCTAACTTTTTTTCATCAAATAGGACGAAGAAAGAAATTCTAAGGAAAAGGTAAGTAGAAAAAACTTGTTTTCTGTTAAATAGGCACTCTGTGAGGAGACGGACTGGAGAGCTGGAGATCCATTGCAGAGCCGGGGACGGTTGAAAAGGAACTGAGGGGAGACAGCCTTGCGCGCGCTGAAGGCTCACTGGGGCTGGCATGAGACACCTTCTGCGCAGGTGCAGCTTGGGAGTCTAACTGTTATGGAGACTCTGTTCAGCAGCACAGGGATGCTACCACACCTAAGGTGGAACACCCACAGGACATTACTCAAAGAAGAACATGGCTGCTCTCTCTGAGCCACCTCAGCAGCATTTATTACCCATGAGAAGATGGAGGGACCAATCCTGTGAAGTTCTGTGCATCAGCCTTCGAAGTTAAACTTGCAAGAGGTGCCCAGTAATGCACACAGAATTGGGCACCGGAAGGTGTATATGCCCGAAACTGTGGCATGGTTCTGATACCCACAGTTACCTCCAGCTAGCGCATCTCCTTTCATAGGCCTCAGCGACCAGCCCCTCCTCTGCTGCAATCTCCTTCATCCTCTTCCAGGCTGGGCACGTGATGATGTGGTCCACACGCTGCCCCCAGGCATTGTAGTGCTGCAGTGTGGGAGGATTTAGTTCACACTCACGGCCCAGAGAGTCGATCTCAGCTTCCACACGGGCCCCAAATCTCTCCAGATCCAGACTCACCATCTCTAGCACCTGCAAGACAACACCAAGGAGACCTGAGAACACACACTGTGAGGAGAGGAGCCTGAAGGTGTCCCTGTCACATCTGTCAAGAGACCTGCACTAATCCCCTCCCTGTCCCCTTTGGCCACCTCTGATAAGTCAGGATAGGAGACTCTCTTAACCTGGGACTAGCGTGCCACTCTGCTGTCACACTGCTCAATATTCTCCTGTCCCTTGCAAAGCAAGCCATCCACAGCCAGCTCTGTCCCCTGGAGAATCCAGCAGGATTTTAACATCAACCACACCATGACACAACAGCACACAGGCACACAGTCACTGCCTAACGTGGGACTTGTGGAATTGTGGTTCCATCCCCTGCTCTGCCAGTGACTCCCTGTACAGACCTTAACAAGCCACTTATCTCTGTGCCTCCGTTCTCATCTGTAACATGGGGAGCAGGCTGCTGCGCGTCACAGGAGTGTTGTGAGGCTAGATTACTTTCAAGCTAGCAAGGGATGCTGACATCACAGTAACAGGGCAACAGAAGTAGCTAAGATTGCTTCTCATTCAGATCTAATCTTGTCTGTGCTCCTAACATGACAGTCCCTGCAGGGTTCTCCCTCTCCTCACAAACAGGACAACCTTCATTTGTCAGCAGGGCCATAATTACGGAGATGAATGTTTCTTAGGCCTGACCCTACCTACACAGGCTCTGCTGATATAGCTGTCCTGGTACAGCCATAGCGGCAGGGCTCCAGAGTGCAGATGCAGTGTAAGCAGACAGACGGCGACGTTCTACCAGCATAGGAACACCACCTGCAGGTGTGTCTACCCTGGGGTGGTTGCCAGTTGAGTTATATCAGCTGCTCAAAGAGTGTTAAAAACCATGACGAATGATAGCTAAATTGCCAAAACTTTACAATGCAGACCCAACTTTGGTCGCTGTGCCAGAGTAGAGACATTCACCCATTTCATGCTGATGAAATGTAAACACTACATTTTCTTTTCCTTGGCACCAAAATACATATTGACTTTTCACTAAAAAAAAACCAAACAAACCCTATAGGATCACCTCCTTTATCATTTTGCCTTTCAAACTAAATAAGCCAGATCCAATACACATTGTCCAGTTAACTCTTTGGAAGATTTCATCCTTCATATCAGCTAGTTTCCTCCAAGGTTATCACTCTCAGTCTCAGCCACCAAATTTATGAGTCTCTGGCTTTGTCAAGTGACATGAACTAGTGATTGACTTCCCAATTCACACTGCAAATGACATCGTGTATGGCAGGGGTCTCAAACTCATCACTGTGAGGGCCACGTGAGCACTAGTACAGGGTCACATGAGGACTAGTATGTTAGCCCGAGGGCCATACCACTGAAACTTTTTCATACAACGATATTGCAAATATTGGTAACAATAGTGTTGTTGCAGGCCACAGAAAATAGCTATAGGGGCCACATGCGGCCCACGGGCCTCATGTTTAAGACCCCTCATGTATGGGGTCAGCAATGGCCACTGGTCACAGAGTGTATCCACTCACACAATCCTCAGCCATGTTTGAGATAGTCACACCTGTAACATCTGAATTTCCTACAGGTGTTGCTTTATCATCTTTCAAACAGTTAACTCAATGTCTGCAATGTACAGAATATATTACATATGAAAAACTATATTAAAAGAAAGTTAAGGTTTCTCAAAGTTAAGAGATGCCAGACTTAAAGTTGGCCATGCAACCTTATTTCAGCCCCCTTGTTCATCTGCATTATGATAGTCTTTAATTACATAACATGATGATATTTTTTCTTCACACCAGGGTTTAATAAGGAAAAGCGTCAAGCACCCTTATGTCTAGGCTACCCTCTCAGGCCCAGCTACAATTCTATCATTCTTTCACAGTTTGTTCTACATCTCCTTTGTAAACACATCAGCACGAGACAACAAATGACATAACCCCTGAATGTCAGGGACCATGGTTCAATTTAAAAAAAAGTCAATATTTACTGTATTTCCTGGTGTTTCCTGTGGTACTTAAAGACTTAACAAATTTATTTATTGCATGAGCTTTTGTGGGAGAAAATCCCACTTTGTCAGTCTTTAAGTGCCATAGGACTACTTGTTTATTTTACTGAACTAGACTAACACGGCTGCCCCTTTGGAGCCTGGTGTTTTGTGTTTGGTCTCTTGTACCTAGCTATCAGTGAATAGCCTCCTAACAGCAAAAAGTCACTGAACCATGGGAACACCAAGTGACTATTAAATCGTGATAAGAGGTAGAACCTGCTGTCACATTGCAGTGTGATGGCTGCTGGCTTTAAAACAGCAGTGGGCTGGTCTGGAAGTCTTGCGTCAGAGAGGAGGTTCCTCTGGGGGTGCTTTTCCCATTACAAAGGGGCATCTTATGAACAATTGTGTTCAATAGCCACCTTGGGATGCCAGCAGAGAAAGTTCAGAAAGCTCTGCGTCCAAGAAAAGACTCGGCTGGGAGCATGAAGGGGGAAGCAAATAAAACATGCAGTAAAGCCAATTTCCTTGTTACTTTTTCCAATGCAAGGGACTTACTGGCCATGACTGCCAGCTTACTGACAAGCAGCAACACTGACTGGCTGCCTGATAGGACCTGCTGTCACTAAAGGCCGCATCAAAAACCTGGTGAAAGGAATGGAAAGACCCATCACTGTCAGTTGGGTTCAGAGCAGGCTGAGGACAGATTTGAACCTACTGTTTACAATCCACAGAAGCGTATTGCCATGTCCCCATTAATCATTCACTTTAAGTACTAAAGAGGAAAGACCACATGGTGTGGGTAGTAAACAAGACTATGGAGAAATCAGATACTACCTTCTCAGAGCCCAGGAGGCAAAGATCATCCCCAAGAGAGAAGGGCACCACTAGAGAGAGCACAGAAATGGCTGGTTTCAGAAGGCACCACCTACCCCATCCTAAAAAATCAAGCAGAGCGCCAGGGAGATCCGGGGTGCGCTAACACCTCCTGGATGTCTGTGAGGTGTGTATCAACCCTGCATTGGTGAGCCAAGGGTTAACCAGCTGTTCTGGATTCAGGGGCTCCAATCTCTGCTGGCTAGGATCCCTGTGGTGGGAGCATTCAAAAGGAAACAACTCAGCTGTCTTCACTCATGGAGGACAGCAGTTGGGCGTAGCAGCCTCCTGCTGAGAAACCTATAAAAAGTGGAAGCTTGGACACATTTGTAGGAAGGAGTATAAAGATACAGCTCATGCATGCAAGGTGAAATCAGGAAGGCCAAAGCACAACAGGAGTTCTGTTTGCAAGGGACATGAAGGGTAACAAGAAAAGTTTCTATAGGCGTGTTAGCAACAAGAAGGTCAGGGAGAGTTTGGGCCCCTCACTGAATGGGGGAGGCAACAGCTGATGTGAAAAAGGCTGAAACACTCTATGCTTTTGTGCCTCAATTTTCACAGACAAGGTCAGCACCCAGACTACTGCACTGGGCAGCACAGAGTAGGGAGGAATTGAGCAGCCCTTAGTGGTGAGAGAAAAGGTTCAGGAATATTGAGCAAAGGCTGGACATGAACAAGCTCATGGGACCAGATGAAATGTGCCCGAGGAAGTTGGCTGATGTCACTGCAGAGCTATTGGCCATTATCTCTGAAAATTCATGGTTAGCAGGGGATGTCCCACACAACTGGAAAAGGCAAACAGTGCCCATCTTTTAAAAAGGGAAGGAGGAAGATCTGGGGAGCTACAGACTAGTCAGCCTCACCTCATTCCCTGGAAAAAATCATGGAGGCAGTCCTCAAGGAACCCATTTTGAAGCACTTGGGGGAGAGGAATTTGATCAGGAACAGTCAGCATGGATTCGCCAAGGGCAAGTTACACCTGACCAACCTGACTGCCTTCTGTAATAAGATGACTGGCTCTGTGGGTGTGGGGAAAGTGGTGGACATGATATAACTTGACTTTAGCAAAGCTTTTGATAAGGTCTCGCAATGCATGCTTACTAGCAAGTTTAAAAGACAGGCATGAGCAGAATGGACTATAAGGTGGTTAGAAGGCTGTATAGATCATCGGGCTCAATGGGTGGTGATGATCGGCTCAATGGAAAGTTGGCAGCCAGTATAAAATGGAATTGCCCAAGGATCAGTCCACAGGCAAGTTGTGTTCAACCTCTTCATTACTTATCTGGAGGATGAGGTGGAGACACCCTCAACAAGTCTGCAGATGACATTAAATTGGGAGGAGTCGCAGAAATGCTCAAGGAAAGGGATAGGATACAGACTGACCTAGATGGATTGGGCCAGGAAAAAAAAAATCTTATCAGGCTTAACAAAGGGCTAACACTTCAGATCAGGGGTGTCGCTGGCACTGGACACAGGGGGCATGTGCCCCACATCTCAGCGCCAGTGCCCTGAGTATCAGCAGCCCAACCCATCCCCGTCCAGGCTTCAGGGTGGGTCTGCCCACAGCAGCAGCCACCTTACCTGCCCCATCCCCATCTCCATCTGGGGCTCCAGAGCCTGGCCATCCATGACTGCAGCCATTTCACCTGTCCAGGCTGCCTATGACAGTGGCAACCTGCCCCAGCCCCAGCCAGGGACCTGGGGCCAGGCTGCTGGCGGCAGGACCCCGATCCAGGACCAGCCCAAGGTCCAGATTGGGCTTAGCCCTGAATTGGGGGGGGGCATGCGCAGGGCCTAGGCCTCAGGTCTTTTTCCGGGGCAGCATCGCCCCTGCTTCAAACAGAAAACTCCCATGCACTACTACTCCCTGGGGACTGACTAGCTAAGCAGCAGTTCTACAGAAAAGGATCTGGGGGTTACAAGAAACTGGATAGGAATTAATGGTGTGTCCTTATTGTCAGGAATTCTAATGATATATTGGGTTGCATTAATCAGAGCATTGAGCGCAAATCAATGGAAGGGATTATTTCCCTGCCTTCAGCACTGGTGAGGCCACATTCAGAGTATTGTGTCCATTTTTGCCACTCGCCCCCAACTACAGAAAAGATGTGAGCAAATGGAGAGAATCCAGTGGAGGGCAACAGAAATGCTCAGGGGCCCCTTATTTACACAGGACTATGAGGAGAGGCTGAGGGGACTGGGCTTGTTCAGTCTCCATAGGAGAAGAGCAAGCAGCATTCAGCTCCCCAAAGGGGAGTTCCAGCGAGGATGGAGTTGAGCTGTTCTTAGTAGTGGTAGATGACAGAATAAACAGCCATGGTCTCAGGTTGCAGTAAAGGAGGTCCAGGTGAGACATTAGGAAAAGTTTTGTTCTAGCTGTAAAGCACTGGAATGGGCTACCTAGGGACATGGTGGAATCTCCTTCCTTAGAGATTTCCAAGGCGCAGCTTTGAAAAGGCCTGGCTGGATGATTTAGTTGGGGTTGGCCCTGCTCTGAGCAGGAGACTAGATGACTGCCTGATGATCTGGTGCTGTACTGAGGTCACAGAAGATCATCAGATCAATCTGCCTGGTAGCTCACACAAGCTCCAAACAGACCTGTGACAACAAACTTTGTCATTCAGGGTAGTTGCCCTAGAGTCTTAATGGGCCTTTTGCCCATCACCTGGTGGAAGGAGATCAGTGCCCCTTCATGTGTGATCACAGAACATAACATCCTCGCAGCATGTGCGTCTCAAATTCTGGTGTTCCACTAGGATCGCCCATTACCCATCCACTCCAAGGCAGAATCTATGAACTAGGACAAGGGTCTGTAACCTGCTGCTCCGGAGCCACATGAGACTCTTTGGCTACTCCCTTGTGGCTCGAGGCCCCCCTGCCACCAGGGGACCTTGTGGGTGGCCTGCAGCCTGCTCCGGGTCCTCCCCTGCTATTGGGGGACCCTCTGCGGGTCCTGCCTCGGGTTCCAGGCTCCACCACCCTTCTCAGGGGACCATGCAGCAGATACCCTGGACCATCTCCCCGCCCCCTCCACTGGGGGGCCTGGTGCCCAGCCCAACCCTGCCCAGAAGGAGGCTGCATCCATTGTTTTGCTCAAAATACATGGTTATTGAAGGAATTTTTTAAAACGGCTCTTATCTTTTGAGTTGCTGACCCCTGAACTAGGAAAAGTGCCATACAGCCTCCTTTCCCTTATTCAGGGCTCTGACACGCCTGTGGTTGATGCATTCAAAATGCTTTAAGACAGAGACAACAGACAGAGGATTCCTTATGTGTGTCTCAAATTTCACTGCACCATGACCCTTTTGAATAACAAACATTACTATATGACCCAGGAAGGGGACTGAAGCCAGAGCTGGACCTGGGCCTCACCAACCCACGTAGGGGAAAGGGCTGAAGACAAAACCTGAGGGCTTCAGCTCTGGGTGGGAAGGCAGTAAACTGAACCTTGCAGCCCCAAGTGGGAGTCTGAAGTCAAAACCTGAGCCCCACTGCCCAGGGCTGAAGCTGTTAGACCTCAGTTTCAGCCCCAGACCTCAGCAACTCTAATGCCAATGTTGGTAACCCCATTAAAACAGGGTCACAATCCACTTTAGGGTCCTGACACCCAGTCTGAGAACTCCCCGCTTATGCCAGAGGGCATTTTTACAGAGACCTGGAGAAGTTTCATCTCTTTCAGTAGTGGGGAAGTTTAGCAGTGTGGAAACCATGCATTCACAAATCTGTATTATTCCTTCTTCAGCCAGCCATTTGCATTAGTGGAAAGAGAAGTAGCTTCCCTAGGGCTCCCCCAGCCTCAACAGCCACCACACGTAGGGGCACAGAGACCTCATGGATCATCAAGTCCAGATTCCTGCCAGTGCAGGACACCCCATCATGTAATCCTCTTCATAAACGTACCAAGGTCTTCTGTAAGACTGGTGGATTGTTTGCTCCCACTGTTCCTGGCGGAAGGCTGTTGATCACAATGGAAGCCATCATGCTTCCTTTGCACTGGGTGTAGCCATCGATGCTCACACCATGGACCTCCAGTGCTGTACTTTCATCTAATGCCAGAAATCACCTGGGCCCAACAGATCGTCCACCCGCCCAGAGAAACATCTTTGTTAAGTGCTTCTGAATACAGCTGCATGAGACAGGACGAGGCAGGCTCCAGTGTGGTACTTGTGTGGACAGGGTGTGTAGAGCTCCACGCTCCTGTACAATTTCCCATCTCCCACCAGCCGCTGTTGCACTAAGCAGGGGGGCCTTAGACTTGGATCTTCCCGTGCCCAAACATGGAACTGTAGGAAATAGCCTGCAACGATTTTCTGGACACTATCCCAGCCATTGTGGTTTAGTGGGGTTTGCAGGTGTCTCTGGGCATTTGCTATCCTCCTGGAAATTTTCACTTGCTCTGCACTTAGACACATGGACACACAAGTCCAAAGGTCTTTCTTCATAGAGAATTAACTCAGGCTTGGCTGTGGATTTTCCCCCTCACACTGTGTTCGGACCATCCACACTCCTCTATCAGTCCAGCACAGGCAGGGAGTCACCACTCCCTACACCTGTGATGTGATTCCCAACCTGTGGCTGACAAGGGGTTTCAAAGTAGCCCAGGACTCCTCTGCTGCTAGCTGCAACAGGGCTGGATTAACTGGCCTGGGGATCCCAGGCTGCACCCCACTGTGGGGCCCCCCATCTGAGCTCCCCTCACAGCAGGGGATCCAGCTGCCCCCAACTGCAGTCCCCCTCTGCCTGGACAGGCCCCTGTCACCTCTGTCACTGAGGGGGGGCCCTGGTGCCAGAGGGTGCTTCTGCCCCAGGCCTGCTCTGGTCACTGCCTGTGGGGTGGAGGGGTGGGCCAGTGTGTGGCAGGCCCTGGAAAGCCAAGGTGGAGACCTCTCTGCGGACCAGCTGGCCCTGCCCCCTGGGTGAAGCAAACAGGCCAGGGGCATGCCAGCCTGCCCTGAGGTGGGGCAGAGTGCAGAGGTAGCCTGGCCTCTGGCCCTGCTCCCCAACCACCCCCCGCCCCCCACCATAGCACCAGCTGCAGTGCAGAAGTGCTCTGAGCATTCCTGCCCTGCAGGCGCTGAGCTGGGCAAGGGGAGGCAAATTATCAGGCTTTGAGGGGCTGGAACCCCGGGGGCTGCCTTTTTGTCCAGGGCCAAGGGCTTAAGCGCCTAAAGTGCCTTTGATAGTCTGGCCCTGGGCTGCACAAGGGAGCCGAAACCTAAGGATCCAGGTGGAGCACATTTCTGCTGGGCTAAAAGACAAGCGCAGGCTCCTTGCTGCAGCCAAAGGGATAGCAGATTAGTGCTCCTCTACCCCTGGCTGTAGCAGGGAGTACAACAAAGCGCTCTGCCCCTGAGACCATCCCTGCTGGAGCTAGAGGGAGGGGAAATTAGCAGTCCTATTTCCCAGCTTCAGCAGAGAGTAAAGCAGTCTGCCTGGGTCCACAGATGCTGGGATCCTTGCTGGAGCCAGAGGAAGCAGAGCACTGAGCTTTCGTCCCCCTTCAAGCATCTGCTAAAGTGGGATTTTCTCTCGCAGAAGCTCATGTAACACATAAATTTGTTAGTCTTTAAAAGTGCCACCAGACTCCTTGTTTGTTTTGCTGAACTAGACTGATACGGCTGCCCCTCTAGAATTTGTCCCCTGGCTGAGGAAGGGAGCCACTCCCTAGGGACTCAGGTGGAGTCCACAGCACTACAGGCAGCCTGTGGTTTCCCTGCTGCAGCCAGACGAGAGATCAACAAAGAAGCTGCCTCCTGGGTGAACTGCTTCTGTACAGCTGCAGTGAGAGAGAGTGGGGGCAGGGGGGGGGGCTGCTGGCGGATACTGGTGGCCCTCAGCCCAAAAAGGCTGGGACCACTGCTGCCCTGAACTATACAGCAGACCCCTCTGTAGCAGTTAACATGGTTTGCTACCCTCAGATAAAACAAACAAGGAGTCTGGTGGCACTTTTGAAGATTAACAAATTTATATATTGCAAGAGCTTTCATGGGAAAAGATCCCACTTCGTCAGATGCTTGAAAATGGAGAGTTCACAGAAGGGGAGAAAAACAAATGCAGGGGAATATAAGTCATAGGACCAGGTCAGACTGTTACAGTAAATCAAAGTAGATGTTAGGATTCAAATAGTGGAGTACAGCAATTCTAGGAGGGAGGAGGAGGAAAGCAAACCTGTTGTAATGGGAAAAAACCCCATTGTCTTTATTCAGCCCTGAGTTCAGCGTGTGGAACCTACATATAAATTCCAATCCTGCAGTTTCTCTTTGAAGCTGTCACTCAATCCATTGTCCACAGCCAAGCCCTAAGATATAATCACATTTGTTCCGATCACTCAGACACAGACAGACACTTTCTGGATCTCTATCAAGCATTCTTAAAACTACAGTATCCTCCTGCAGAAGTAAGACAGATTGACAGAACCGAGTAGGTACCCCAAAGTCAACTACTACAGGAGAAGCCCAAGAACAAAAGCAACAGGACGTCTCTAGCCATCACCTACAAATCCCAAGTCAGAACCCTAAAGCACATCATCAAGGACTTTACAGACTGTTCTACAAGATGATCCCTCACACTCTCAAGCCTTGGGAGACAGACCTCTCCTCACCTATAGTGAGCCCCCAACCTTAAACAGATACTTACCAGCAACTACAGACCTGACAACAGAACCACTAAAGCAGGTACATATCCCTGCAACAAACCATGTTGCCAACTTTGCCCACATATCTGCATAAAAGACACCATCACAGGACCTAATCAAGCCAGCTAGGGCCACACAACTTCTTCTTGTTTTTTTACTGGACTAGATTAACATGGCTATCCCTTTTGAAATTAGCACTGACAGCCTGTCACAGAGGTTCTTAACCTTTCCCAGGTTGCAACATGGTTCATGGGCTGCACAACTCTACAGGACACCCCAGCTCACCCCCCTCCCCCAGGGCTGAATCCTGACACAGTAACGTGTCCTGACACTGTGGCTGAGAACCACTGGTCAGGCCAGAAAGGTCACGGCTCAGGCAAATGTACCCACAAACTCCATTAACCCCCCCCCCACCCACACACACATCAAACCTGGGGCGGGAGGTGTGTTTTCAAATAACGTCGAAGGAAAGCATCTTCCAGGTACGGGTTTCCAATCCTGGGCTGCTCCTGGAAAAAAGAGCCAATCTGAGTCCTGGCAAAGGGCACCTTTGGCTGTTGCTGGGCGTTTCTGTCCCAGCTCTCAGCTTTCAGACTCTGGCCTGCAGACATCTTGGCTTCTCTACAGCTCTGCTTTGGGCACCCCTCCTGGAAACGAGAAAGGAGGCTGACCAGCTTCCATGGCTTACAATTGGTGCCAGAGCTTCCCGTCAGAACATGACTGGCCAGCCTAACCCTGCAAAACATAACAGAGGGTTAGTCCTGAGTCAATACTCAGTCCAAAGCTGTCTCTGGTTAAAAGCAGGGGCTGCTCAGTACAACCAGAGCGCAACTAGAGGAACTTTTACGTCACTGTTTTGTTCTTTTCCCTCCCTCTTGGGCTTGGTTTCCACCCAGCAGCTAATGGCTGCATATCTAGAGGAGAGGCAGGGGGAGGGACTAGGGGGAGACACCAATAAAGCCAAACAAACAAGGAATCTGGTGGCACTTTTAAAGACAAACAAATTTATTTATCATTATGAGCTTTCGTGGGAGAAAATCCCACTTTGTCAGACACTTGACAAAGTGGGATTTACTTCCACAAAAGTTCATGTGATAAATAAATTGATTAGTCTCTCAAAGTGTTGCAGGACCTCTTTTTTGTTTTATACTTTATGTGACATTCCCAGAACAGGGGAAGCCATAGGAGGTTTTCACAGCTGGGGACACGTAGAATGGTATGCAATGTGTGAATGTCAGCAGATAAAAATGCAAAGTACGCACAATTAGAGAGATGAGGGAAGGAGATGCATCTTTGGTGTGAGGAGTTACTAAACATTCAAGAGTTGGATATTCCCTGATTTTTCACTTCCTGCAATAAATCACAGGTTACAAAACGGTGGGTTACTTACCAGTAACTGTCCTTCTTCGAGATGGGCTGCTCGGATTCATTCAGAAATAGGTGTCTCTGTGCCAGAGTGCCTGATTGGTTGGAACTTTTTTCCCTAGCCTGTTAGACGAGGGCAGGCAGCCACCGCCCCCGTGTCACCCTGTGGCTATATATGTGGCTGCCGCCCAGCCCCTCCCCAGTTCCTAGGAGTTGCCAACTCCAGATGCGGGTGTGTTTTGGATTACCTAGGATCATTGGGGTTGTCACAGTGATAAATGGGAGAGTCGTTTAGGTGCTAGGAAAACCTGTCTGTCTTCTCTCTCTCTCTCAATTCTCTTTCAATAAAGACTTCTTGTACAGCTCTGAATATGCTGTCCTCTTTATTGGATTATAATTTCCCTTAAAACTCTACGTCTGGCGACAGAGGATGGGATTTGTGATGGAGCAGCTATCCTCAACAATTCTGGCAACTTTGGAAAACCAGAATGCAATGTAAGAAGCAAAACTTTATTTTACTGCTTGCATGGGGGGTGGGGTTGTAGCTGTGAAAGCTGATCTGTTTGCCTAAGGGCTAGCTGGCTAGTCTGAAAGCTGATCTGCCTGCTGTTAAGAGAAGAGACAAACAATAACCACAAGAGGGCATCATGGCTTTACTTACTACAACCTTTGAAGCGTATGATCATTCGGCAGATTCCTGGCAGACATATACAGCCCGATTTCAAAATTTTGTAATAGCAAACGACATAACTGAGGAGAAGAAGGTACCAGTTTTTCTAACGGTCACTGGAATTAAGATTTATAATTTGCTATGTGATTTGCTTTATCCGGAGAAGCCAGAGCAGAAACCTTACAGGGACGTAGTGGAAGTTCTGGGAGCACATTTTTCCCCAAAGCCACTAGTAATTGCAGAGAGGTATAGGTTCTACCAAAGGAACCAAGAGGAAGGTGAATCAGTTGTACAATTCATAGCAGCTCTGCGGAAGCTGGCAGCACACTGTGACTTCAAGAACATGTTAGAGGAAATGTTGTGTGACAGGCTGGTGTGTGGCCTGCACAGTGAATCAACACGAAAACGCCTATTGACTGAAGGTCAACTCACCTTGCAGAAGGCTGTGGAAATTGCAGTCTCCATGGAACGCGTCACCCAAGACATGCAACAGAGCGGGGTCAGCCTACAACCTGCCCCCCAGGGCACCGGGGAGACAAGAATGTTACCGGCGTGGGAAGCAGGACCACCTTGCATCTGAGTGCCGGTTTAAAGAACTACTGTGTTGACAATGTGGTAAGAGAGGGCACATTGAACGTGCCTGCAAACAAAGGAAGGGTGAGCCAAACAGAAGACGCAGACCTGAGAAAAATGGGCCATTGGTTTGGCGGACTAAGAGGGAAATTCTGCATGCAGTAGAGCAGAATACAGGTGATCATAGTGACACCCAATTGAAAGATGAAGATTCCCTCCATGTTTTGTCTATAACAGCTGGCCCACGTAAATTCTGGGTAACACCTGTGTTGGAAGGCAAACCTACACGCATGGAACTGGACACTGGCGCAGCAGTTTCATTAGTTTCTAACCTTGTGTATGAGAAAATTTTAGACATCTGCCACTTAAGCCAACAGTAGTCGTTTTGAAGACATATACTGGAGAGACTGTTCCCCTGTTGGGTACTATTGATGTGAAAGTTGAACTCAATGGACAGACCACAAAGCTACCACTGTTTGTGGTAAAGGGGAATTACCCAGCCCTGATGGGAAGATCTTGGATCAGGAAAATCCAACTCGATTGGTCACAAGTGCATCAATTGACTAAAGAAGAAATGAGTCTAGCAGCGGTACTAACGAAACATGCTGCTGCTTTCGGTGAAGACTTAGGCAGTATGAAGGGAATCACTGTGAAATTAAATATAAAGCCTGATTGCCAACCAAAATGTTTGAAGGCCAGGATGGTGCCATTTGCCATCAGACCCAAGGTGGAAGAAAACTTGGAGCAGTTAGTCAAAGAAGGAGTCTTGGTGCCAGTTACTCACAGCCAGTGAGCGACACCCATTGTCCCAATAGTGAAGAAGGATGGCTCCATTCGGATTTGTGGAGATTTCAAGGTCACTGTCAACCCAGTGTTACATGTAGAACAATATCCTCTTCCCCGCATTGAGGACATCTTTGCAGGTTTGGCTGGAGGACAAAAATTTAGCAAGATTGATTTGAGTCAAGCATACTTACAGATGCATGTTGAAGAAGAATCTCAAGAATTGTTGACAATTGTAACACATAAGGGGTTGTACAGATACTGTCGTTTACCTTTCGGCATTACTTCAGCCCCAGCTTTGTTCCGAAGGGCAATGGATCAGATTTTGAGTGGTTTATCAGGAGTACAGTGCTTTCTGGATGACATCCTGGTCACGGGCAAAAATGAGGTGGAACACCTTATGAACTTGGAAGCTACTCTGCAAAGACTGGAAGAGTATGGTCTACATGTTCACAGAGACAAATGTAAGTTTTTCCAGCCCTCAGTTGAATATTTAGGACATATAATTGATGCTGATGGTCTCCATACATCTCCAGCCAAGGTTAAGGCTATTGTGGATGCTCCGCTACCTCAGAACGTAAGCCAACTTTGCTCTTTTTTAGGCTTATTAAACTATTATGGCAAGTTTATTCCACAATTAACGACGCTCCTGAAACCCCTACATGAACTTCTGGGGCCGAAAAAGGCCTGGAACTGGACTGAAGCCTGTGATGTTGCATTTAATGAAGCTAAACACTCACTGGTAAACTCTAAGGTTCTGACACATTTTGACCCATCCTTGCCCCTACAGTTGGCTTGTGATGCCTCCCCTTATGGAGTTGGGGCTGTATTGTCACATATTATGCCTTCTGGTGAAGAGAGGCCTATTGCTTTTGCTTCATGCTCCTTGACCAAGGCAGAAACTAACTATGCCCAAATTGAACGTGAAGCACTGGGCATTGTTTTTGGCGTTCAGAAATTTCACCAGTACCTGTGGGGAAAGAAGTTCACACTTCTCACTGACCATCGACCCCTGACATCAATTTTGGGACCACACACAGGCATCCCACATTTGGCTGCCAGTCGGATGCAACGATGGGCATTGATACTTTCTGGATACAAATATGAAATCAAGTACAGGCAATCCTCTTTGCATGGCAATGCTGATGGCCTTTCAAGGCTACCCTTACCAGCACACCGTCAGGATCAGGGCCAGGAAGGAATCTTTTACTTTGAACAGGTGGAAAACACACCCGTCACGGCTTCTCAAGTGAAGAAAGCAACACAGGTTGATCCAGTACTCTCACGAGTTATGGATTTTGTGATGCATGGAACATTCTTACCTGACTCTCAGGTCTCTCCTGACCTTCACCCCTATGTGTCTAGGAGGACAGAGTTATCGAACCAATCCGGGTGTGTGTTGTGGGGTATGCATGTCATTATCCCACCTTCATTAAGACCACGTTTGTTGGAACAGCTCCATTCAAGTCACTGCGGCATAGTGCGCATGAAAGAAATTGCATGGAGCTATTTCTGGTGGCCGGGCTTAGACAGGGCCATTGAAGAAACAGCTAGAGCTTGTACCTCATGCCAGAGAGTCCGGAGCGCACCTCAGTTGGCACCTCTTCACCCATGGGAATGGCCCGAAAGGCTATGGCAGTGTATCCATGTTGATTTTACTGGCCCATTTAAAGGATGTTTGTTTTTAATTGCTGTGGATGCCCATTCAAAATGGCCAGAAGTCTCTGTAATGCAGTCCACTACTACGGAAGCCACTATTCAGACCCTGCGTGGCTTTTTTAGTCATTACGGTCTTCCAGAACAGCTGGTGAGTGACAATGGACCACAATTCGTTTCTCAGGATTTTGAAACTTTTATGAAGGCCAATGGAATACATCACATCAGGTCAGCACCGTATCATCCTTCCACCAATGGACTTGCTGAAAGGTTTGTACAGACTATGAAGCAAGCTCTAAAATCTGCAAAGGGACATTCACCTCTTCATAAGAGTCTGGACAACTTCTTGTTGTCCTACAGAAACACTCCACAGGCTACAACTAAGGCATCTCCAGCTTTTCTTATGATTGGACGGCAGTTGCACTCTTGCTTTGATTTGTTGAAACCACAAGACACACGGAAAGTGGTTCAACACCAACAGCAGGACAAGGTCAGCAGACATTCATCAAGAACAAAGGGCCACACCTTCAGTATTGGATAGCCAGTTCTTGCTCGAAACTATGCTTCAGGAGCTAAATGGGTCCCAGCAATGGTCATTGCCCAGACAGGACCTGTTTCCTACTCTGTCCAGACAGCGAGTGGCCTAGTTTGGCGACAGCATGTAGATCAGCTACTTCCCCGTCATATCCACCCAGAAGATGCATCTCCAGCAGACTTATCTGACTTGACCCTTACTGATGACACAATATCAGAGCATGAAACTACTATTTCTGTCTCTCCTGCTCCAGCCACCCCTTCAATGCCTTCAGCCTTCATGGACCAACCGGACACAACATCCTCTCCAGTTTCGGCTACTTCCCCAGTACCTGTGATCCCACCACCACCAATACCACCTTGTGGGGTGGGCACACCAGAAGTTTGCCGTAATCCACCTCACGACAGAAGGCCTCCTAATCGGCTGGATCTTTAGCTAGTGGTGACCCCCTCTTCATGGGGCAGAATAATTCCCGGGGGGTTTGCCGGAAATGGGGCAGTCTACCCTCATCTCCTAGTTTAGTTCTTATTCTTTCGGGGGGAGGAGGGCTTTATTCTGGGGATGGGGTGTTCATTAGAGGGGGAGGAATATGTGGTGTTTTGGATTACCTAGGGTCATTGGGGTTGTCATAGTGATAAATGGGACGGTCGTTTAGGTGCTAGGAAAACCTGTCTGTCTTCTCTCTCTCTCAGTTCTCTTTCAATAAAGACTTCTTATACAGCTCTGAATATGCTGTCCTCTTTATTGGATTATAATTTCCCTTAAAACTCTACAGCGGGAACTGGCGGAGGGATCTGAATGAATCCGAGCAGCCCATCTTGAAGAAGGACAGTTACTGGTAAGTAACCCACCATTCTTCTTCAAGCACTGCTCAGACACATTCAGAAATAGGTGACTGCTAGCCATGCTGATGGATGGTAGGTGGAATTGGCTCTTCCACCTTCAGCACAGCATATCTCCAACTTGGGTAGCTGCCCAATGAGCAAGGTCCTCGAAGTCTAAGGGATCGACTGAAGGACCGTCATCCAGGCAAGGGTAACCTGGGATTGCAGGACCTAACCCAGTGGAGAGAAGTAGGCCCAATTTGTCCGAGCACCAATTGTCACGATTGTGCAGGAGGGCCTGAGGTCACCTTACACATAAACATGATACCAATGCATTGTGGCTATGGCTGAGGAATGCGCCTCTAACTGCTCTGCCTAAGAGGCATGGAAGTGCCAGAGGGGTTAGTGTTCTGGCAGCAACACAAGTAAACATACCACCTATAGAGAAAATAGGGGACCGTAGGGTTAATGGGCTAGGAGTGAGCCCGATTGGAATGTGAATCTGGTGCAACTAGCATCCGAAGAAGGGATGGACTACCAGAAGCAGTTAGGGACTAGGAGATTTACTTCGCCCTAGATGGAAAGGGGGAAGTGTGAGTAGCTGGGAGCGGCAGATGACGACCTGATACAGCGCATTTGGGAATGAAGTAGCTGGATCGGTATGGGGAAGGGAAGGTGTCTAACCCACCCAACGGCCTTATATGGGCAGACCAGGAAGGAACTTTTGTGAACCCCACGCCTGCGTGAGAGTACCAATGATGTTGTGGCAGTTCCTGTTGAAGAGGACTGTGAGTATCACTAGCCTTGTGAAGACACAAGGGAGTGATTTCATCATCTCTCCCTTTACCTTCCTGAGTTCAGGGGGTGGCACACATCTGAAGAAGTATAAGGGCGAAGAGCTAGTTGCAATAAAGTGGCGCCCAAGAGTAGGCTCAGCAGTATGGTAAACCTGGGTGCCAGGTCTCCATGGCCTATAGGATTGGGCTTGCATTGGCTTATGTGACCCAGTACTACCGGAGAGATCCCAACTGGTGTGGTGCCGACCTTAAGCCTGGTGACGCACAGAGGTGTAAGTCAGGATTGGGGCTCCTGAAGGGAGGAGGGAGCAGTTTCCTCCGTGGGAATGATGCGAAGGTCAGCCACCTGAAGGCACACATCCCTCCAACTGTTCAAGAGACCTCCGATTTATCTGAAGCATATAGTATGAACATGCTACTGTTGTCATTAGATCTTACCCTGAGGGTGAATTCCATCAGGGGATGGCTAGCTCCCGAATTTCCAGGACCTTCAGAACATGATGAGGAAGAGGGAGTTGTATCCCCAGAAGACCCAAATAGGGTTGTCCCGGAGCTGAGTTGCGGTGACTATGGTGCTATGGATACCCACGGGGAGGAGCTATGAGCAGGGCCCCGCTGGTTAGATAAGGCGATGACTGGGACCAGACTAGTACCCCACTTTTGGGAGTGGTCTGCAGACCATACCAGTGGGCCTAGCCGGGGGTGCCCTTCACAGGTCTTGGACCCTTGTCTCTGAGGATCAAGACATCTAGTCAGCTCACTGAACTGACCGGGCAGCTTTGACTGCGAGATTGGAGAGGAGAGCAGAGGGATGAGGGTGTTCAGCTCTGACAGAGTGACAAGGGGTGGGAGAGGAACACTGGCATTATTACCTCATCTCCTCTGATGGCTGTGGCCCCAGAGCCTTCCATTAAAGCAGGAGAGAATGGGCACATTAAGTTGGGGAGAACGAGGAGGGAAAAGTAATACCAGTCCCCTCATCAAAAAAGAACCCTGTGTACGGACGTTCGGTCTTCACAGCGTGTTCTGGCTTGCTGTGAACAACAGGCCCAGAGGAGAAAGAGGAGCCACTGTTCGGAGGGTAGGTAGAAATGATGGGACCCAATTGGTGCAACCCCTCAGCAAGTTGTTCACCACACTGTGAACCAAATGGTAGTAGCGAGTTTAGGGGATTCATCACTGGTATGGTGCCTGTGAGCAAGTTATCAAAGGTCTGCGTCCCTAGACAGGCTCCAGCCTGCATGTCTGGTACTTGACAGGTGGAAGTGACATGCCTGCCCTATGGGTTCAGGCAGGGGTTGCTGTATCCCGAGCCGGAGGCACATACCTTAAGACCTTGGATGGGGTCGATCAGACACGAGCTATGTTTAATCCAAACCTGGTGACAATCGGAAGAGGTTGGTTAGGGCGGCGCATAGGAAGGATGGGGGAGGGTCCCCCCTTCCCCCCACTTTCACGGCAGAGGGGTGAACAGGAAAGAAACAAGGGTCAACAAGGGCGTCTCCGACTGCCTGGTTGGGTGGGTCGGTGGGGGGCGAAGTAGGACTTTGTCCATGGGGAAGCGTGCAGGAGTTACACTTCCAGTATGGAAATAATCACAGTCAACAGGAGGGCCCATTTGGTTTGGAGTTGGGCTTGACAGGCGATACACTCTTCAGTGTTTGGAGTATGCTCCATGAACCCTTATATCTCCCGAAAGGCGAAGGAGCTGCCACCAAAAGGGGCATCGTGTACAAGGCACGATAGTGCCCTGGGAGCAAAACCGACGTCTAAGGGATATCCATAGGATTTTGGCCACAGGTTCCCATGTGATCACTATAAAGTCCCCTCAGGTACTGGGGGGTAAACCACGGGAGTATGAATATATGTCCAACCTCAACCCTACTCGAAAGAAAAGAGGCTACTTAACCTCTGAACCGTCCACCCTAACCCGGAGAGAGCTGTCTGTCAGCTCAGGGGAATGGTACTGACACAGACGGCAGTCCATGGCGGAGTTTGGCTGGTTGGCAGCATGGCTGTGAACGTAAAGAGCAATGCTGGTTGACTGGTCAGGGTCCCTCCCTGCCGATGCACGGGGGTGGGGGCCTTGCTGGGAAGGTCCCCCAGGTGGGTTTCGGACTGAAGTTGTGGTGGTGAGGATTAAGTCCACACCAGTAACTAGTGGAGAGGGGGGCTCAGTCAAGTATGGTGCCTTATGGGGCTGGAGGACATGGAAGAGGCCCCGTTGGGAGAAGGCCAAGATATTTTAACTCCCCCCCAGGGGTCACGAGCACTCCCCAAGATGGCCAAGGTCTCCTGCGAGAAGAGGGAGTTGCCCCCAACAGGGAGATCAAGGGCCACCTGCTAAGAGGCCAGGGGCACTCTGGCTTCCTGAAGCCAAGCTGCACGGCACAGGGTAACCGCTGAGGCCATGGTGCGGGCTGCCATATCCACCACGTCCCATGCTGACGAAAGGAGGTCCTGAGACGCTATTTCACCTTCTTCCAAGAAAGCATCATACTCTTCCCTGGCCTCTGGTGGGAGTAGATGTCTGAATGTTTTTTGACTCCCACACATCCAGCATGTATCTGCTTGTTAGGGCCTGACTGCTTGGAGGCCAGGGCACTGCGCTTTGCTCCCTGTCCTTGATTGTCCTCGGCTTGAAGGACAGACAGATGGAGCATGCGGTGACCATGTGGCTTTTGCCCAGGCACCAGAGGCACTTCTCATCGGGATCGTCCTGCAGGAAGGCCTTGCCACATTCGGTGTAGGATCTGAACCCCGGCACGGCACTGGAGTAGTGCGATGTTCCGGCCTGAGAGGGGAGACCTTCTTTGGTGGAACTAAGTCCACAAATAGGTGCTCCCAGTCGAGCAAAAAAGCTCAAAAAGCAACAAAAGGACCGGCTGCTTGCGAAGTGCAAGGAGCAGTAGTTCCACAACCAATGCAAAGGCAGA
The DNA here is from genome assembly GCA_007922195.1 of Podocnemis expansa. Taxonomy (NCBI): domain Eukaryota; kingdom Metazoa; phylum Chordata; order Testudines; family Podocnemididae; genus Podocnemis; species Podocnemis expansa. The sequence goes on along the minus strand of ML682206.1, from coordinate 4,829,177 downwards.
CGAAATGAAACTAGGGAGATGCCAGGCAGTGGCCACGTATATAGCCATGGGATGGCATGGGGGACAGTGGCTGCCTACCCTCTTCTGACAGGCTAGGACAAAAAGTTCCAACCAATCAGATGCTCCAGCATGGAGACACCTATTTCTGCATGTACCCGAGCAGCACTCGAAGAAGAAGGATTTGTTACTTTGCCGAACCTGAGCCCTTGAATGTGGCTATAATTTCAGATGGCATCTAGCCCTTACAAAGCCCCTAGGGCAGTGGCTCCTAGCCTGTGGTCCAGTGAGGCCAAAAGTGGTCATGGCTCCCCTCCTGCTGGCTGCACAAGAGAGCCACTGCCTAAGGACACAGACAGCACGTTTCTGCAAGGCTAAAAGACCAGTGCGGGCTTCTTGCTGCAGCCTAGGGCAGTGTTTCCCAACCAGTGTGCCGTGGCACAGAAGTGTACCGTCAGGTCTGAGGAGGTGTGCCACAAAATTTTTTGAAAAACTACTCAAACAGCTCTGGATTGGCTTATTGGCTCATGAATATTCATGAGTTCATTTGGAAACTATATGATGGTGTGCTTCACATTCATTAAAGGTAGCAAGGTGTGCCACAACAGGGAAAATGTTGGGAACCACTGGCCTAGGGGACAGGAGATCAGCACTCCCCTCCCACTGGCCATATAGGAGGGAGCTCAGCAAAGAACACCGCCTGGGTTCCTCGGTGCTGACGTTCCTGAGGAAACCAGAGGGGAGCACTGATATTTTGTATCCCTGGCTGCAGAAGGGAGCCGCTAACTCAGGACTGGCGCATGCAGTTTCCCTGCTGCCTGCAGCCAGGGGGACAGATCAGCAAGGAAGCAACCTCCTCACTCAACTCTACAGTTGGAGTGCAGGGCCCTGCTGGTGGACACTGGTGGCCCTTCAGGATAGTAAAAATTATATTTGTAGCCCTTGAGCCAAAGAGGTTAGGAACCTACGGGATCTTGACTTGAAGCATAAAGGCATTAAATGGTTCCCTTAAATTACACAAAATCATCTCCTTTTGCCCAAAAAGGAGATGACAAAAATACCTTAATACAAAGGCTAAAATTGCTCTACTTGTCTCAGCCCAGGGCTGAATTAGTTTTCAAGCCAGTTGTAGGCATCCACTGTAATAGACTTGTATACATTAATAAATAGAAGGGGTCCAATCTGTGACACTAAATGCCCCTACCATAAACTACAAGACCAAATTAAAATAAACAACTGATGGCACACAAACTCTCTTCCCCCATCCGATTCTCATCAAAAGTCCACTTTCATAGCAGCCCAAGCTGAAAGATGTACCATGCAGCATTCTTTGAAATTCAGCAGACTTGTCTATTTTGGACCAGGAAGACAGAGAAACAGATTGACTTTCCCTATTACAAGAACATCTTGCTTCTAACAACTAACAAAAGTTTCCAGATCACAGGCAAGGTTTTCGTGGAGGACTTTGATCCTTCCATCACCCTGACATCTGCTGGGAAAGTAACACAGCAGTGCACAGACAATACAGGAAGTTTTGGGAGACTGTTGGGGATAACATCCTGGGGTGAAGAACCAACTACAGCTGTTGCTCCAACAGAGAAGAATCAGTGGGCTACTTACCAGTAACCGTCCTTCTTTGAAATGGGCTGCTCGGATACATTCAGTATCAGGTGTCTGCGTGCCATAGCACATGCCAGAACGTCTTTTTAGCGTTACCCTGGCAGGACAGGGCTGGTGACCACCACCCCCTAGCCATGTATATGGCCACAGCCCTGCTCCTACTACTAATCGCTAACTCTGGGTAGTGAGGAAGGCAGGAGGGACCTGAATGAATCCGAGCAGCCTATCTCAAAGGGCGGTTATTGGTAAGTAACCCACCATTCTTCTTCGAGCACTGCTCAGACGCATTCAGTATCAGGTGACTGCTAGCTGTACTGAGGAAGGTGGGCGGAGTTAGATCCTTATCCACCGTCAGCATGGTTACCCACAAATGGCACAGTACCCCAAAACTGGGTGAAAAGTAGTGGGCTGCCAGGCACATGCCTGTGGAAATGCCACTAAGTGCAGGACCTTCAAGAGAAGACGTGCATGACTGTGCTGAGGGGTCATTTGCCTCTCTGTCAGGAGATTACAACTCCAACAGGGGCAATCCCCAGTATATCACCAGCTGGCTCGCAAGATATTCTCACCCTCACTTCTATGGAGAGTCAGTCAACCTTCATAACACAGCTGGTTGACTCATCTCTAGTGGCAGGTGTAGGTGTTGGGTGCCGGCTATAACAGGCCAACTACGAGGGATCTCGCATAGTTCCTGATGAGGATAGAAGATGACGACTTCACCAAGATGCAAGGCAGAAGTGGTCTATAATGTCTGCTCCAAGAAGGGAGGGGTGTTAATGGTGAACCTCCCTCTGCTTTATTAGGAATAAGGCTTTAGCAGGTCCTGGGTGGGAAAAGGAAAGAGACAGAGAGATAGACCCCCGGTAGAGGGAAGGCGAGCATACAGCAACCCCTACTTAGGGAAAGGGGAAGCCACTGTGTCCTGTAAGGAACACAGGAGGCAAGAGGAGACGTTATGAAATCGTCACCCATAAGGCATTAGGCTCTCCAGACTATTAAGGGTTTGTAAGTTCCCTCGGGAATGAGAGTTCTGCAGGGGAACTACCCTGAGCTAAGGACCACCGGTCTTCAGATGGGTTTACTCAGGTATACGAATACTGATGGTGGTTAAACGCTCTATCCCCTATCATCATCCTTCATTGCAATTCTAGGGAGAAGGGGAATACTCTAGAAAGATCAAGGCAGCTCCTACACGGCTGTCTGGGTTTTTAGGGGAAAGCAACCCTTGCCTGGCTAGAGGGAGACACCAGAGCAGAGAAGGTGCCAGTCGAGGGCTAAACTTGAGGTTTGCCTGTGGACCGAAGGACCAATGTGATGTGGTGAAGATCCTTGAGGAGGTGGTGTAGGAGCTGAAAAGGCAAACCCCTATGTTGAGGCTCGAGGATTCCCCAGGCGAAAGGCCTAACACGAGTCTGAAGAGCATGGGCTCGATATTAAAGGGGGGCACTGCCTGGGGAGGCGAGGCAGAGGAAGGTAGAGGACAAGGGGTACGAGCCTGCCCTCTTACCTGTCACCTAAGGAGTGGGGTACACCGTACTGCAGTAGTTTCCCCAACATCTGCTGCAGGCCAACACAGAGAAGGAGTGCTCTCAGGACAGCAACATGGGCACATACCCATGTGAGTGTGCCTGACTGGGAAAGGTTGGCACAGATGTAGGTATCCTCTCCTTGTCCCAGAGGGCTATAGTTTTTTTTGGGGAGGGGGGCATTATGTGCTCCCTTCTCATACTTCTAGGACCCCCCGGATTTCCACCAAGGCTCCAAGGGCATATGCGACTGGAATCAAGTGCATGTGAGGAAAGAGGTCTCCATTGCCAGGCCCTTAGTTGACGCGAAGGGTATGATAAGGTAAGAGGGAGACGCATTGTTACCAAAGAGGGGGAAGAGGTGTCCTGAGGCTGATTGTGAGGGGGCATATAACAAAGCATTTAGGGTACTGCCCTGAAGTTCAAAGGTTTGACGGAGGAAGAGGTGACCCTGTTGAGGTTGATCACCTATAACGACGGAAAAGGGAACTATCATCCTGTGGTCCAAAGGCTCCTAAAAGTAGCCATTTCACTTGTGTGTAGGGGGTGGGGGGGAATACAACGAGGACCCCTCCCCCAAGCATTCAAGGGATCATGGTAGACTGAGAGAACACTGAGGCACCTGGGAAGTAAGCACACCCAGGGCTCTGAGGGCTGACCTATGGGCGCAGTTGTCACGGATCTGTGAATTAGTGGGTAGAAGAAAAGACTGTCCCTCTAAAAGAGGGTCCAGTATGGACTGCTGTAAGCCCTGGGAGAGGCCAGAATCCCGAAGCCAGGCTGCTCAGTGCATAACCATGGCTGTAGTGATGCTGTGGCCAGCCATGCTCGAGGCATCCTACACCATTGTAAGGGCATCACATGAGGCCAAGGCACTTTCTTTGATGAAGGCATCCAAATCCTTTCAGTGTTCTTGTGGGAGGGAGCTGCTAAACACTACATAGCATCCCACAGGTCTAGGAAAAAATCTTTTAACCAAGACCTGACAGCTAGCAATCTTCAACTGAAAGCTGAAGCTGAATAGGCCTCTTCTACCCATGATGTCAAACCCTCTGGGACAGCTAGGGGACCAGGAGGTGAATCAGGGCAGCTTGGACTAGTGTGTCCCAGCAATGCAGACGACACAACTACGGGGTGGGGGGTCATAATGGCAACCAGAGAAGGTGCAAACCCCAGGTCGAATAAGGGTTCCTGGTCTCCCTGGGGGGTGAGACCCAGACCCAGCTAAGCAGTGACCCAGTGAAAGGGTTCAAAGTGTGGTAGGGTCTTCTCTGTAAGACCCTGGCCCTTCGCACCTGTAGTTGGGAGAAGGGACAACCACGGTACCGCTGTGCCCTCACACGGGGCCATTGCACAAAGTTGGGGTCCCTTCCCAAGGCCTCCGTAGTAGGTAGTCAGCTTCGGGTGTGGTACCGGGAAGAACCCAGTACTGGGGACTCTTCAGTAAGAGGCTGGATCTGAGAAATGCACTCCCAGATCTCTTTGTGGTACTGAGCAAGGGTGTTAGTGCCATAAGGGTTGGAGCCCACAGCTTCGCAGTGTCTTCAGGCGCTCCCCAGAGGGGAGGGCCAGAAACGGTGCCGGCACTTCAGTGCCAAAGTTGACCCCAAGCATGCCTACTTATGCTCTGCTGGGGAGCGGTGCTGAGAGGGCCTTGGTGCCAACTGGCATGTGGAGCTGTTGCCAAAACGCGAAGCGCAGATGCTCTGGCCCTCTCTTCAGAAAGGATGTGCCAGCTGTAAGTTCACATGGCGCAAGACAGTGCTGAGTATGGTGCTGATCATGGCTTTTTGTTCGCAGCCAGAGAGCAGCGCCAAGAGGGCTCTGGTGCCAACCAAGCACGCGGTGCCGCATTAGAGGCCAATCACAGCTTTATTCATAGCCAGAAAGTGGCAACGAAAGTCTCCGGTCCCAACCATGCACACAGTGCCAAGTTAGAGGCTGACTGCGGCTTTATTCGTAGCTGGAGAGTGGCGCTGAGAGGGCTACGGTGCCAACCAAGCACACGATTAGGGCTGATTGCAGCTTTATTTCATAGCCGGACAGTGGCATTGAGAGGGCTCCAGTGCCGACCAAGCACATGGTGCCAATTTGGAGGCCAATCGTGGCTTTATTTCATAGCTGGAGAGCAGCGCCGAGAGGGCTCCGTTGCTGATCAAGCACACGGTGCCAAGTTGGAGGCCAATCACGGCTTTATTTCATAGCCAGAGAGCAGTGCTGAGAGGGCTCCAGTGCCAACCAAGTACACGGTGCCGAGTTAGAGGCTGATCACAGCTTTTATTCATAGCTGGAGAGCTGCGACAAGAGACCTCTGGTGCCGACTGAGTGCGCGGTGCTAGACTAAAAGCCGATCGTGGCTTCCAGTGAATCCTTTAACATGGTGGATGTACCCAGCTTAACAGAGAAACATTCACTGAGCTAAAAAACACAAAAAGGAAGCTTACAAGAAATAGAAGCTTGGACAGATGACTAGTGGGGAACATAAACATATTGCTCAACCATGCAGGAGTAAAAATCAGGGAGGCCAAAGCATAACTGGAGTCACAGCTCCTAAAGGATGTGAAGGGCAACAAGATCGGTTTCTACAGGTAAGTTAGCAGCAAGATGGTGGTCAAGGAAAATGTGGGCCCCTTACTGAGTAAGGGGATTCCGGACTATTTAGACAAGCTGGACGTGCACAAGCCCATGGGGCCAGGTGCAATGCATCCAAGGGTACTAAGGAAGTGGGCTGATGTAATTGCAGAGACATTGAACATTATCTCCAAAATCTCATGGCAATTAGGGGATTGCCTGGACAATTGGAAACAGGCGAATAGTGCCCATTTTTTAAAAAGCGAAGAAGTAGGGGTGGCCAAACTTATGGAATTCTAAAGTCACACAAGTTAATCAAGAGCCGCACTGAGGCATATAACCATATACTTTTACCTGCTCCAAAATTACTAAGTTTAAAATTCACTGCACACTTTAATTTTATCATAAAAAGAGGGCAAATATTGATCCTACTAATGTCAGATTCTAATAATTACTTAAGATTACCATGAAAACTAGGCTTATACAGTAAACACTGTTGGTCAGAGGCAGCCTTTGGCTTTTGGGGGCCCTAGGCAAAGGCCCACTGTGGGGCGGCCCCCCATGCTCCCAGCTTCCCCACCACTGGCTCCAGCCCCAGCCTCCTCACTGCCAGTTCAGCTCCCAGCTGCTAACCCCAGCCCCAGGGGCCAGCTCCTCCTGCTGCCAACTGAGGCAGATGCAGCTTTTGGGGTAGGTGAAGCAGGCAACGGGGCCTCTCTCTGCTTGGGGCCTAGGCATGCACCTGCTTCACCCACCCCAAAAGCCGCCCCTGCTGTCACTCAGTGTAGAAGCCTGCAGGCTAGTGGTGAGTTTTTTAAAATCTGGGCAGTAACTTGCAAACCCAGTACGTAAAAGCTCTCTCAGGTGCTGAGCTGTAAGTATTGCACAATGTTTCCATTTCACAACTTTCACTGTGGAATACCATGCTTCACAGCAGTAAATTGTGCCAAAAATTGAAAGTAATCTACAGCTGACTTTCTTCAGTTGAGGATATTTAGTTTCAGGCACTCGTTTTCAGAATTCAGTTGCAGACTGAGTGCTATTGTGCATCAGCTTTAAACCAGAATCCTCTTCCATGTCAAGTTTTAAACAATCTATTTTCTTCTTTGTATTTTTGTTTTTTATTATTCGATGTCATGTTTAGAAGGACTTGAAAATAAGATTTTGTTTTAACAACAAGTAAACTGCACTAGGGCCTATGAGAAAATCTAAATCTAACCTCACTTTTCCCAGCCATCCCGACCATGCCATGCTTCTCCCCCCTGTACCCGACCATGCTGCGCTTCTCCCCACTTTCCCTGACCATGCCGCAGATGTTTGCACTTGGGAAATCAATTTATATCAATTCGAGAAACCGATTTGCTGACTTTCTTCCGCAAGCTGCACTTTTTCATTCAAGAGCTGCATGCAGCTCCTGAGCAGCAGTTTGACCATGCCTGACTACAAATTAGTCAGCCTGACTTCAGTCCCTGGAAAAATCAACTTCAACGCATCTGGTGAAGTGGGATTTTTCCCCATGAAAACTCATGCAATAAATATATTTGTTAGTGCCACAGAACTCCTTGTTTGTTTTACCGGAAAAATCAAGGAACAGGTCCTCAAGGAATTGCTTTTGAAGCACTTGGAGGAGAGGAAGCTGATCAGGAACAGGCAGCATGGATTCACCAAGGACAAGTCATGCCTGACCAACCTGACTGCCTTCTACAACTGGCTCTGTGGATGTGGGGAGAGAAGTGTGATATAACTTGGCCTTAGCAAAGCTTTTGATGTGGTCTCTTGCTGTATTTTTATCAGCAAGATAAAGAAGTAGGGGTTGGAAGAATGGACTATAAGGTGGAAAGAAAGCTGGCTAGGTCATCAGCCTCAGTGGTGGTGATCAACAGCTCAATGTCAAGTCAGCAGCCAGTATCAAGTGGAGCGTCCGAAGGGTCAGTCCAAGGGGCCAGTTTTGTTCAACTTCTTCATTAATGATGGAGTGGAGGCAACCTCAGTAAGTTTGCAGGTGACATTAAGCTGGGAAGAATGTTAGATACACAGGAGGGCAAGGATAGGATACAGAGCGACCTGGACAAATTGGAGGATTGAGGCAAAAGAAATCTGCGGAGGTTCCACAAGGACAAGTGCAGAGTCCAGCACTTAGGACAGAAGAATCCCAGGCACTGCTACAGCCTAGGAACCAACTGGCTGGGCAGCAGTTCTACAAAAAGGGACCTGAGAGGTTACAGTGGACAAAAAGGTAAATATTTGTCAATGGTGTGTCATTGGTGCCAAGAAGGCTAAAAACATATTGGGGTGCATCTATAGGAATATTGTGAACAGATTGAGGGAAGTGATTATTCCCCTCTAGTTGGCACTGGTAAGGCCACATTTAGAGTAGTGTATCCAGTGTTGGGACCCCATAACAGGAAGGATATAGACAAACTGGGAGTCCAGTGCAGGGCAACAAAAATGATTCGGGGTCTGGGACACATGACTTATGAGAAGAGGCTGAGGGAAATGGGCTTATTTAATCAGCAGAAGAGAAGACTAAGGGGGGAATTTGACAGCAGCCTTCAACTACCTAAAGGAGGGTCCCAAAGAGCATGGAGCTAGGCTGTTCTCAGTGGTAGTAGGGGAAAGGACTAGAAGCAATGGCCTAAAGTTGCAGCGGGGGAGGTCTACATAGGATATTAGGAAAATCTTTTTTCCCTAGGAAGATGTTAATGTGCTGGAATGGGTTACCTAGGGAGATGGTAGAGCCTCCACCCTTAGAAGTTTTTAAAGCTTGGCTTGACAAAGCCCTGACTGGGAAGATTTAGTTGGGGTTGGTCCTGCTTTGAGTTGGTGTTTGGACTAGGAGGCCTCCTAAGGTCCCTTCCCACCCTAATCTTATCCGCTTCTATGAGCTACATCCTACCCTGAGATCCTAATACAGTGGCTGATTATTACCAACACTGGAAATTTAAACCTAACTTGAAATACACATGGCGACAGCTTTCCATCTGAACAATAAAATAGCTAATAGCAAACTTGATGTAGAGATAGTCAGCCAGAAGGTTAAACTGTGGTGTCTCGGTGTTATACTGGATTGGAGTTTGACCTTCCAGCTACACCTTGAGAACCCCCATGATAAGGTCAGATCTCATGTGGCACTTATTAGGAAAATGGCTGCAAGCCTGGGGTTCCAGTCCATGGATCCTACAGGCTGCAGCAGTTGTCTGGTACGCTCAGCAGCTGAATGCCGTGTGGTTCCCCAGCCATCACACTGAACTCCTTGCTATTCATTTCCTTAATGCCATGGGCACAGCATCAGAAACACACACATTGACCCCACTCAACCAGCTTCTAATCCTATCGCACGTTTGGTCTCCACAGATTAGCTACGCTGCCCAAACGTCTTGCTTCCTTAGTCACGTCAAAGCAAATGTGAGGATCCCATTCCACGATGGCCTGTGGAAACTGCCAAAGAGATTAAAACCCCGCGACCTTCTGTGAAATCACATGAAGATCCCCCCACTCAGCATCGACGCCAAGGCTCAAGGGAGAGCCACATGGTGCGCACGGACAACCCCAAACAAACAGCCGGTTCTCGATCCAGCCGAGAAACCAGCAGGTCTGGATTTGTTGGAAGACTGGTGCCGATCGGACCACATCAGGACACCGATGGGAGATGGAAATGAGGCAGATGGCTCTACGGGACCATGGTCACCGTCACAGACAGTGGAGCCATCCTGTCTGAGCGTCCCCGGCTCTCTTCAGCCGGGAGCCTGAGAGCCGTTCGCCAGCCCACTGCTGCATGGCCCCGGTGCCGGCTCGGGAAGCCCGGCCTCGGTCCGCCGTGGGCACCCACACGTCACAACCCGGCCACGGGAAAGACGGGACCCTCGTCACTGGGGCTGGAGGAACGGGGCCTCCATCTCGCAACGGCGGGCCCCGTCCCACCAAAGCCGGGCCTGGCCGACACCAGGGTCAGAGAGACCCCGGGTCTCAGGGGCCACATTCTGGGACTGGGGGTGAGGAGACGCCCCGGCCCCGCCCCAAGGACCGGGCCTGGCACCGAGCGGGCCGGGTCTCCCCGGGCCACCAGCCTGGGCCGGCCTCGGTCGCCGCCACAGCCACAGAGAGGCCGCCCGGGCCCGGCCCCGGCCCCGGCCCCGGCCCGTGTAAACGGAGCCACTCGGCTGCGGAGCCCGGAGGCGCCGCGAGCCGCCCCTGCCCCCCTCCCCCGGCGGCCCCGCGGCCGCAGCGGCGCCAGCCCGCCTGAGGTACCGCCCCTCCCCTCCCCCACCCCGGGGCCCTGACCCCCACAGCCCCCCCCAGGCCCCCGGTGTCCCCAGCCCCACTGACCCCCCCAGCCCCCAGGGTCCCTGTCCCCTCAGAGCCACCGACCCCCACAGCCCCTCCCCCACCCCGGGGCCCTGTCCCCTCAGAGCCACCAACCCCCACAGCCCCTCCCCCCACAGCCCTCAGTGTCCCCAGACCCAC
>ML682206.1:4798938-4813999 GCA_007922195.1 Podocnemis expansa | reverse complement strand
CCTGGGGTCCAACCCTTCCCCCGGGGGGGGCTCGTCCCACCCACCTGTCCCCAGCCTTGAGTAAATCAGAGAATCTCTTGGGTACGGGAAGTGACTGAATTTTCACAGTGTGACCAAGGCCGGATTCAGGTCCCGGGTCACTTGTTCAGGCGTCTGATCATGGGTTTAGTTGGGGAAGCATAGGCCTCCCCAGACTGGAAGGTGCTGGTTTTAATTGCTCTGTGCCTCAGTTTTCCCACCTCAGAATGATGCTTCTCTGCCCATTGGGTACATTACATTATGTGTTTAAGTCAACTTAAGGGCCCTTACGTCAACTTAAACACAGCCCTGTCTACACTGCAGGGCAATAAAGTCGACTTTAGGGTCCAGTAAAGTCGACTTTATAAGGTCCACTTATAAAGTTGACTTTACCGGTAAGTCAACTTAAGGCAATGTGGACTCACTAAGTCGACTTAATAAAGTCGACTTAGTGCAGTGGGGCCATTAAGTCAACTTTATAAAGTTGAAGTAAGCTACGGCACCCATTTAAAGTCAACTTTATAAAATCGACTTAATGTAGCGTGGACTCACTAAGTCAACTTAATAAGGTCTACTTAAAGTCGACTTTAAGTAGACTTTATTAAGTCAACTTAACATTAAGTCGACTTAGCTTTTACAATGTAGACATAGCCATTGGGAGCAGGGATTTCCCTTACAACTGCCTGAACTTCCCAACATCCCCGGTTGTCATCTAGTAACAGTGTTACACCAATTTATTGAGCACCGCAACACGTCCCTACACTCCTCCTTTATTTCAAGTCCTGGGGCAGCTGCTGATTGGGAATGCCCTGAAGGTTACTCTGTTAATATTTGATAAGAACTTTGAAGATGAAAAATGCCCTTTTATGAAGACATCTTTGGCAGTTCAGATATAATTAAATAAGGGTTAAATCCCTTGTCTGTGGAAGACAGAGGGAATTGCTATTGTTTAAAAATGGATGGGATGCCTCAGATAGAGGTTTAAAATGGGTCTTGTCAAAGCTTTCACCTCTTTGAAAAGCACAATGCTCTTTGGGTGGGTAAATCGGCCAGTGCCGCCAGGAATTGGCTCAGCATTTCTGAGCAATTGTAGCATTCTGTCCACCGGCTTGAGGACCACTGTGAAAGAGATAGTGGGGCAGATCCTCAGCTGATGTAGACTGACCGAGTTCCATGGAAATTTTGGAGGCGCAGCAGTTTCCACCAGCTGTGACTGGCCCTGAGTTTCCAACACTTGATAATTCGTTGATACATAGTGTGGGGTTCTTCTACCAGGTGGCCTTCCAGAGTGTGCCATAGACTGTCCTCTATCTGGCTCTATTTAGCTGTGCTGGCTAGAGCTCAGCCTTAAGTTCTTATGCAGTCTTGGCAGCCTGGTTCTTTTGCTCAGGAAGACGAGAAATTCCAGGAATCGCAGATTTGCCAAGTGGTTCAGGTCTGTTTCTCCACAGGTTCTCGCTGCATGTAGAAGGGAACACTTTGAGACACTATGGCCACTGCTCAGCTGTTACCTGCTGGAAAGAAGCATAAAACCTCCAAGGTACAGGATTTGGTACTTAATGACCAACATGCTGTCAGCTCAGCGCTACAGAGCTGGAAACTTGGCTTTGTTCCTTTTACCCATCCCTCACTTCCAGGGCACTGTGCTCAGTGCTGCTTAGACTGTGTCTTTGTTGGGTTTGAAAGCAGTTCTCTCCAACTCAGTGTGGCCAGGATTCGGAAGAAGCTGGCTGCACAGCTTGGCAATTTACAGGCAAATCAGTGCCCAGGAACTGGTAACAAGTGCTTGGCCATGCAAATGGACCGTTCTTGGATGTAGAGTCCCCTTAGAAGAGAAAAAGGCAACGAATCAGTAATGGGAGCCCTTCTAATATACCTTTTTCGGGGATTTTATATATTAATACCAGGTGTCAAGGAAGCTAGAAGGGACCCTAGCTGTTTAATATTTATAATAAACAGAATCCTAGGCATGGAAAAGTATATTAAAGTATATTAAGCAAAATCCCAGAATCATCTTGAAACCAGATCTGGATAGTAACAAGCAAGGAAACCTGTGGCACTTAAAGACTAACATATATTTATTGCTTGAGCTTTTGTGGGAGAAAATCCCACTTTGTCACATCTTCTGATGAAGTGGGATTTTCTGCCACAAATGCTCATGTAATAAATATATTTGTTGGTCTTTTAAGTGCCACAGGACTCTTTGTTTGTTTGTTTCACTGAACTAAACTAACCCAGCTACCCTTTTGGATCAGATCTGTATAGAAGCTCTGGCTTTGCTGAAATCCTCTCTGCAGGCTGTCTCTCCCTTCTGGACACAAAACACCTGAGCAGTTGAGAAGTGCACCATCTGGAACAGTGTTTTGTTTCAAGTGTAGGCCTCAGAGCCCTGTTTTGTCATTGGAATTCAGTAGCTCCTCATCGTACTGGTCCTGTGGAACAGTGGTGTAGTTCACTGCCTGTGATAGTACATTAATACTGTCGGCCAAAGCTTTTGTACAGCAATTAACATCAAACCAAATGTGTTGGACGCTCTAGCTCTGGCTGCCCTTTGCACTGATCTATTCATAATATTTTTGTCTTTGCCTCTTTTCAGGAATCAGTGTTGTTTCCACGTGAAATTGCCACTGAGCAGCAGTCCATGGCGCTGGTGAAAAGACTTTTGGCCATCTCTGTCTCCTGTATAACATACCTCAGAGGGCTCTTCCCAGAGAGCTCATATGGAACTCGCTATTTAGATGGTAATGTTTTCAATACATGCTAAATTAATGTTTCCGTGCAGAACTTAGTGTATCTCAGCAAAAGTTTTCGGCATGTTAAAATACAGCTGTTAGCTAACGTCAGTTCACCTAGGACCATGTTAGAAACCGAGCTTTCAGGTCAGGAAGTGTTTCCAGATAAAATACTTCTTCACAGAGAGAGGACTGACTTGGTTTCAGTGCTTGCCCAGTGGCTGCAGATAAGCTTTGTAGCTATTTGCTAACTCTTGTTTTGCAGACATCTGTCTAAAAATCCTTCGAGAAGATAAAAGCTGCCCAGGGTCACTGCAGATAGTCAAGTGGTGAGTAACAGTGAAACTTAGGACTTGCCTACATGAACAGTTAGATTACAGCAAGCTGGGGTCTGAATCTGTCCCCCACTACTCTGGTGCACTCAGTTGTCTGTGTGCGCCCAGCTGATAAGCTTTGACAATTTGATGGACTGTTTTGGTCCAGTGTTTTTAAAAATGGAACTGGCTCAAAGTACTAGTTTATAAGATTATGCTGAACAGCAGTTTAGCATCCTACCAGACTCCTTTACTTCTTAAATTTGAAATCCTTCAGGGCCAAGTATATTGGATTTGCCAAAGCAACTTCCACTGATGTATTCTAGAAGCTGTGGGTACTTGGCGCTGTAGGTGTCTAGGACATGGTTTGCCTCCCATGAGCTGCCAATGTATATATGATTTCACAGACCTCAGTCAGAACAAGATCAAGTCAACATGCCAACCAGGTCATGGAAGGATGGGCTCACTCTAAACAAGGTCCTGGACTTACTTTTTTCCATGGGTTACATATTTGCTAGTTTTTAAAGTTATTTTTAGGTTTGATTTTCAACTAGTATTTGCAATGTTTTCTGTGGCAGTTGTGCCTGTGTTTCTGGGGCCATAACTAGGCCCTTTGCTTTCTAAAGTTATAGTTAATAAATACATTTCAGAAACACAGAGAGACCAGGTGGGTGAGATAAGATCTTTTATTGGACCAGCTTTGGGTTTTTGAGTTACTCCGAGCTCTTCACATTTCAGAAGCATGGCAGTTCTCTTCACCACCAGCAGAGGGACGTGCTGTAGAGCATATATCCCTTCAGTGCTACTGGAAGGGCCCTCTCCTGCAAATATTTAATTATGGCTCAGTTATCTGCTGTATCCTGTAAACATTAGGCACAGATGAGCAGGCTGCAGAGGGGCTATATATACAGCTAGTCCTCACTTAGTGACCTACTCGTTTAGTGACCCCTCAGAGTTATGACTGGCTCTCTGATGAGTTGGTATTATGGCAATGTACGAGAACTCGCATCAACTCTCTTAGATTACCTATATTTACAGTACACTATGCAAACTAAGTTCAGTACATTAGAGCTTAAAACATTTAAAATATATATTAAAAATGTTATAAATGATGCAAAGGTGACATTAAAACTATCTACCGATGGTTGAAAAACCCACTACCAGTAAAGTACATTATGCCTGAAATACCGGTAAGGGCTGCTCCTCGTTTAGTGACCAATTCGTTTATCAACCAGGTTTCAGGAACGGAACCCGGTCACTAAGTGAGGACTACCTGTATTTCTCCAGTCCTGGGCCAGTTCTGCACCATCCCAGGGTAGTTTAGAACAACTGAAATCAAGATTGCAACAGCTCTCCTGCCATGTTCCTTCCTTCCTGCAGTGCCAAGAGAGCACCCTTGGCTGACTTCATCAGCACAGAGAGGCCAGAATGGAGCCAAAATTCTGACCATTGCTAATCAGCATAGTGTTCAATATTTTGAGTAGTCCTGTGACACCTGGTAATAAGTGTTATAAGAGTCATAGTGTGTAAACCGAGCACATATATGGAGTGGAGAATAGACCCGACCCCTAATGGTAGAATGACCTGAAGTGGGCTTTAACAGCTCTTTACTGCTCAGTTTGGATAAATGTGTGCTCTAAATTCTATCTAATATGCGAGGATTTCCTGGTCCTAAACTGACTTGCCTACTTACTGACATTTCTTTCCTGGCAGGATTCAAGGTTGTTTTGATGCTTTGGAAAAGAACTATGTGAGTTTTTATTTAATATTCTGGTACTGTAACACTTCTTCACCAAAAATGGACAAAATGCCATTGAATCCATTCCATTCTTCTGTGTACATTTCTTCAGGGAGCATTTCTGCCATATATTTGCCAGTGATCCCTGTGGAAACTGGCTATACAGAATGAGCACGGAGGAGATATCTGTGCCACAGAGAGGGAAGGAAAGCTGCTCTGTGTGTTTGTGATGTAGATTTACTCCTTTAGCTAGGGTCTCATAGTAACCATTATTAATGTCTCAGCCAGCTTCTTGTGAATGGTTTCCACGTTAATTTGCAGACTGGGATGTTCTCCCCAGCATTCTCTGTCTTACGTTCACATCCTTTATGGATGGATGTAGAGACTATCTGTCAAAGCACATCTCTTTCCCTGTCTTTGCTCTTTTGCCAGGTTCTTCTCTGATCCCCTCTTCCTTTTACCACTTCTTTTACAGTCTCCTTGCCTTTCTTCCCTCGCTTTTCCTTTTTCTTCATTTTGTTGCTATTTCTGTTCCTCATAGTGATGCCAGATCTAATTACGGATCTATATTGTTATAACTAAATTGCTCAGGTGTGTGAAAAATCCACACCCCCTGAGCCACATAATTATAATGAGCTAACCCTGCTGTAGCCAGCACTAAGTAGGTGGGAGAAATTCTGTTGATGTAACTACTGGCTCTTGGGGAGGTGGATTAACTGTGCTGATGGGGGATGTCTGAGTGTCTTCACTTAATACTACAGCGGCCAATGCAATGTTATAAAAGTAGACCTGCCCTGAGTTCAGATGTTCTTTCCATTTTGCTTTTTATCAAAACCAAGGCTTGAATAATTGGTTTCAGAATAAATGCAAACTTTGAAATAATTTGAAATAATGCTAGCCCCTACTCACTCGTTCTGAGGTGAAGTCTGACCTGTAAATATGAAGCATTGATTGCATTCAGAATTGTCCATCAGATTCTCTCATCTACATCAGAATGACTCTGGCCTAAATCAGATTGATTCTTCTTGACATCTGCACTGCTGATCAGACGGATGCTTGACTAGGTCAATATGACTGACAAGATGATGTGAAATGCTCTGTACTCAAATATTTGCTTCCTGACAAGTCAAATAGTCAGCTTTAAATTGATAACGACCTCACAATTTACAAGAGAGTCAAGCCCTCATAGTTCAGAGAATAGATCAACTTCTAACTTACAAAGGTTATGAAAAACCTCCTGCAAGCAGTTGTTCCATAATTGTGCTCTGTCTGGTTTCTTGCACATTCCTCTGAAGTATCTGGTGCTGGCCTGTGTCATAAAGATGATACTGGGCCAAATGGATCCTTTTAAGGCAGTTCCTTTGTTTCAGTAAGCCAAGGAACTAGTGCTTTCTCTAGCAGCCAAAGCTTCCAAGTGGTTTACAAAGCTAATCTCAAGTACAGGCGAATGAGTGATAGGTGTCCAGCATGTCCATAGCAGAAAGCAAAAACTGAAACCTCCTGGCTGATTGCAGGAGAGGGGCAAAATAGTTAGATTCATAATAAAAGGGGATCTTATGCTAGTCTTGATTAGAGATGGATACCAGTATCAAATAGCTTTAAATTGAATTAGTCTATTAAAAGAGGGAGTCCTGTGAGGTAAGACTAGATACACAAATTTTTATGGTTCCAAAGGGGTACCTGTGTTAGCCCAGTTCAGCAAAACAGAGTCCTATGGCATTTTTAAAGACTAAGAAATGTATTTATTGCTTGAACTTTTGTGGAAGAAAATCCCACTTAATCAGATGCTAGAGAATGGAAAACCTGCAGTATGGGAGGGTAAATAAATCCAGTGAAATGTGAGTGACAGGTACATGTCAGACTATTTCAACAAATCAGACTGAACTAATCTGACCCGTATCTGTCACCAACATTTCACTGGATTTATTTATCCCTCTCATACTGTAAGTTTTCCATTTTCAAGTGTGTGACAAAATGGGATTTTGCACATGAAAGGTCATGCGATAAATAAATTTGATAGTCTAGAAGTGCCACAGGACTCCTTCTTTGTTTTGCTGAACCAAGCTGCCAGGGCTATACCTCTGAAATTTATCAAAAAGTGCATGTAGTTAATAAAACTGGCCACAGGATGTCACTGATGTTGCACCCAGGTGTATCTGAATTATCAGGTTCCAGAGGGGCAGCTGTGTTAGTTTGGTCCAGCAAAAGAAGCAAGGAGTCCTGTGGCACTTAAAGACTAACAAGTTTATTTATTGCAGTGCCACAGGACTGCTTGTTTGAATTATCAAGGGTCTGTATGAAAAGCCCTGACTTGCAAACCATTGAATGCAATTATTCTTTTATTACTTTAGGTGCTTAGCTTTTGACAAGGCTCTTATTTTCTCTTCCAGTTACACATGGCTGTTCTGGCAGTAAGTCATCCATTAAATGAATGCAAGGTGTTTTTCTTTCCACATAGTTTTCAAATGAGAAGTTAAATCAAGGTCCCTTCAGCACAGGTCTGCCTGTACTTAGGGAGCATTAAAGAGCTCATGGCAATAGAGTCAGCAATAACCTCTTTTATCACAAGATAAATGCTAATTTCTTAGGCTTCATGGGAGCATTTACTGGATGCATAAGGGGCATTAACTTTTGTGTCTATCAGTGATGCACAGTAGTCACTCTTAAGTCACTAAGGCCATGTCCACACTAGGAACCCTTTACTGAGGGGAACACCAGTATGTGATGCTGGTGAAGTCATCCTAGTGTGGATGTACTGAGTTTAGAACCACCTCCACAAACAGAGCAAGTTATATCTGTAAAAGCACAGCTCTGCTGGTGTATCTCCATCTGCTGCAGAGCCTCGTTTACACCCCTGAGTGGTGCAGCTGAGCCAGCAGATGTAGTCACAGCCTAGGATGCTGGTTTCAAACACTGCCATGTCCTTCACATTACTGCTTTCTAGAAGGCTTTTGCTGTGCCCCCAGCAGAAACAGGCAACTGTCTCCTTGCCTTCCCTTCTCTAAGAGCACCCGCTTCCATTACCTTCTTGTTGCAGTTGATGGGACAAACCCCTCAACCCTCAGAATTCTGGCAAGTTGCTGTTGGGGTCCTTGGTGTTTCAACTGTGCACCAGTCACAGAACTGCCAGCTTCTGACACAGTCCTCTATAAAGTACTTGCATATATAGATACCGTAACAACAATCTGGGTAACAAGTCCTCATTTTCTGATCACTGGTGAGGGTCAAAATGGAACTGCCCTGATCCCTTTTAGAATTTCACATGGTGGATATTTCCACCTTGCTCAGCAGCAGCAACTATTGGCTACTGCATAGATGGTTGAACAGTTTGATCTTTTATTGAGTGCTTGCTCCTGGAATAGTGAAGCTGTGTCATTGCAAGCATTGACACAGGCCAATCAAACCAGCCCCGACCCCATGGCTTTACTGTTCCTATACTCAAACGAGTGAGATTGAAAATGGTTCAGGTATATCAGATCAAACTGCAACCATGCATAAGGTGACCACCTTTATTGATTGGAAATTAGCAAAAACCACATGAAAAATAAAGGAACAGCACTTTATTTTATGGGATATTTTAGGGAAACACCATTTTTCTTACCATATCATGTATTTTTCTCTCAAATGTATGTTTCTGCTGCCCTCAAGTATACAATACAATTATCATAAGCTTTAGTTTAATGTTTAAAATGGTCAAGCAGCATTCTATCAACTAAGGGATGGGTGGTCACCACAGTCACATGCCGTGATTACAATCTAGTAGTGCCCTGTGTTCTTAAGGCATGATGGAGATTTAGTTGTTTCATTACTTGTCACTGCTATATTTTATCATAGTGAAAGATGCATTTAGTGTATTTTTTTTTAAACAGATTTATACCAATCCCAAGGAGCCACAGGTAAGGAAGAGTCTAATGAGCTATACTTTGGGGGATCTGAATTGCAGTGGTGACTTGTATTTTATTCAGAATGGATTCATAGGGTTAAGCTCTGTCTCGACTTGACAGGGCAGAACGGTTGAGCAAGGAGGCATAAGGCACCTCTTCCTCCTATCCCTTCACCCCAGCAGACTAACTTAGATGCTAGACACATTGTGATCAAGTGCTTGTATAGAGCACAAAGCTGTGGGCCTGCCTGTTGCATCTGGTGGTGTTTCTCAGACAGCTCAGGGGCGTACAGTAGGTCCCTTGCTTCCTTCTGCTGATGACCAGAAACAGGAGCTGGGGATAATATGAACTGTTGCTTTGTGCACCAGCTGTCAGTAGCAAGGGTGATTTTTCTGCCTGTTGCAGATTGATCTAGTACGGGGATCTCAAACTCAAATCACCATGAGGGCTACATGAGTACTAGTATATTAGCCTGAGGGCTGCACCACTGAAACCTTTTCGTACAATGATACAAAGTATAGTCGAATTAAAAAATGAACTTCCATTCATGATGGAGGTATCATCAGGAAGACAAAGAGTAAGTAAGTAAGTAAACGCACTTTAAATTTTGCATTATCAATCATTTGAGAAATTCTTAAGTGTTGTTGCAGGCCTCAGGAAACAACTTTAGGGACCAAATGCAGCCTGTGGGCCGCAAGTCTGAGACCCCTAGTCTAGTGCAAGTTGTACTCACTGGACTCACAGTCCTTGGAGGTAGGTGGCACTCAGAGCGCGAGCTGCTCCTTCTACAGTGGTGCATGTCGCCATGCACTGTATTGCGGCATCAGCCATTTTGTCTTCATCTGCCCTGTAAAAACAGAGTGGCTCTAGAATCTCTGGTCCTCCATTACTGTGTCACTGCCCCCCAGAATACAACTCAGGGAAGATGAAAAAGAATTTAATCTATGTGCATGGCTACGAAGGCTGGGATTATTATTGACCTCCAGAAACTTAACCAAGTGCTCTTTGAATGGCTTATAGTCAGAGGTGTTTGGAAGCTGCTTTCTCGTGTTCCTCAGGACATTTTAAGTGAAATATCAAACAAAGAAATGTTTTGATTCTGAAATGCTGCCACTGTCCCATAAGAGATGTTGTAGTTCCAACACCTCATGCTGCCATTCACCTCTATAGGTTCCCTGGTAGTACTGCATCTTGCTTGTCAAGGGAAGGTTGTGTATGATGACTGCCTGGTTGCGTATGATGGCTGTCTGGCCCACAGAAGAGAACAGGAGCATGAGGCACCTAAACTCAACTTCTATGAGACACGGTGGCAGCATTTCAGAATTGACATTTTTCTGTTTTCAGACTAATATTTTGACCCAAAAAAGCTATAGAAAGAGGACACGTTTTGGGGGAAACAAATCATTTAGTCAAAAATCCAAATTTTCTTAAAGACCATTTTGATGGAATAATTTTAGCCAGTTTTAATTATAACATCACTAGTGGGAGCACTAGTTAACATCCTATTAGTCAGTAATTTCATCCTGTTAAGACAGGCATAGGAATGAGAAATCATGGGCAGCAGAGAGTTTCCTGAACAATCTAGTGGGCTTTCTTTGGAAGCATGTTACTGAAAGACTTTGTTTTTTCTGCTCCCTTTATAAATGTCTAGAGGGTGACTGAGCTGTATCAATTCAAATTCAAGTATACAGTGGACGGGCCCCAGATGGATATACTCAGGTAATGGCTTAGTTTTATTTCTGAAAAATACAAAGTGAGAAATTTGCTTCATTGAATTGTTTCTTAAAGAGAAAACTTGTGTAGCATGCCACTACTGCAACCTCACAAGGTGCTGAATGGCTTCACCTGCCATTAAAGTCAGTAGAAATTAAGGGCACTCAGCACCTTGCTGGATCTGAGCTCCAGGGCTGATGAGGTTACATATCACGGTATATCTGCTAACAGCTGGAAACAATAGAACTGAATTAAGGACAAGATTAATGTATCCTGTGCCCACTCTGTGTAGTGCTATGGCCTCCCTTGGTGCTAGCCAGGTCATGCATAGAGTGTGATGAGCCTGATACGGCCATGGCTAACAATGTAGCATGTTGTACTTCAGGTAGTAGGCTCATGCATTGAGGTCCCACATTTGATCTCTGGCTGCCACTCTTGGTACAGCATAATATTGACACTGTAGGGATTGTTCTTTAGGCATTTGTTCGGATCCCACTGTAGGTGGTGTGTGCGTAAGCCTGGAATCTTTTAGCTAGTCTGCTGGATAGTACATGTGTCCCTGTACCCACTCCAGCCAGGGTGTAAAACGAAGGGTAGCCCTAACAGCCACCCAGTTCTTTCTCACTGCCCACAGTAGCAACTCAGAGCCCACAGAGAGTTTTAAATGATAGTTGATTAGCTTGCAGTTAGTGTATTTTCTTGATGAGTTTTATTTAGGGCTGTTGCTAAAACAAACACAAATTAAACAATTTTTCTTTCTACAAGTCTTGCCTCAGTAGCGAAGAGAACAGGTCTCTGGGCTTTACAATCTGCCTTATTTGCAAGACAGCTTTGGTTGCCAATGATTCACCTAGAAGTTGTGTTTGTTTAGGGGAGTCTCATATCCCTAGTTAGTGTACCATTTATAACACTTTCTACGCTCATGCTAAGGGCTCGTGATGCCTCTTTAAAATTAATTATTATTAGTAGGAAGATCTATGTGGAGCATGTCTGACTCTGAGGTACATCCTTGGGAACAGTTTCTTGTGGCTTTAAAACTAGTTTCAATGAGTTCTTCAGATATAAGAGTATGTCTACATTGCTGGTGGATTGTTGGCAGGATCGATTCTGTAGGATCAACTGAGTGACAGTGCAGACCTGCTCACTCAATCCCAGATGTCAATGCCATTAATCCACCACCTGTGAAAAGAGTAATGCTGCATTAACAGGAGGGCATTTCCTTATATTGACTCAGGATAGTGGGGACTCTGTGTTAAGTAGACGGTAGGAAGTCAACAGGAGATACGCAAGCTATTCTGTGTAGCTTGCATATCTCCTGTTGACTGCCACTGAATTTCACTAGCAGTGCAGACTAGGCTGAGGCATCTGTCTGGAAGATAAGGGATGTTTTGCCTCAAAACTTAATGCTACTATCAACCACTCAGAGCTTTTCTTTTCAGCCCTCCTCATATCAGTCAATAGTTCCAGCTGCCAGAGGCAGAAAAGAACAAAGATCTCTAGAAAGAGCTTAGCACCAGTTCCCCTGCTCCCCGCACAGCAACCAATAAGACAGATGAGAGTCATGCTGACTTGTCTAAAATGTCTCCTTTAGAACCACATCAGTATAATGAGTCTTCAAAGTCTTGGAGGATCATCTTCCTTAGCTATGAGACTGCATGGCACCTACCACCTCAGTATTGTGGGCATCAGTATCATCTATCTTGGAGTCATTGGTGCTGACTTCTTTATCCACTAAGGTTGCTTTGACACCACTGCAGATCTTACTATCACTTTGAAACATGATTCCCGATTGCTATATCTCTTTTCTTTGCCTGCAGTCTCCAGGATTCTGCTGGTACCAGAGTCCAGGGTTTCGAAGATTAAAATTTCTCCATGTCCAACCTCTGGAGCTAGTAGCCTCCTCTCATGGTGTCAGATCTTAATGTCTTCCAGTTTTTACACCACAGGAATCAGTTCCTCTGTTAAAGGAATTTTATATATATATATCCTCTTCTTTGTATGGCATCAGGAGCCCTCCTCGGAGATCTCTACCTTACCTAGCAACCTGAGAATGGCCTTAGAAGGAGTCCATAAAGATCTCATGTTCCCTGGTGTCCACATTTGTGGTACCATATGCCTTTGCCATTTATTATGCAAAGCTGACCCTGTTGGTCTCTGTGTAGACCTCAGCCTTTTCCATCAGCTGCTTATTCATCTGCCTCAAGATCCAGTATAAAGTTGCTTTTCTCCTTTGAGGACATTTTGCACCTATTAACACAGGGTTGCTAGACTATGGCTATGCATGAAGGGCATTCTAGAGCTTGCCATCTAAGAAGGCAGATTGCAGGCTCTCTTTGAGTGGTTTGAATATTTTGTTATACGCCCAGGCCTTGGGCCTATAGTTGTTATGATAATTTAGTACAGCTCTAAGCTCCCTGGGCCCCCTTAACTTCACTTCAGAGACAAGGAGCTCAAGAAGATGGATCTTCTGGAGAGAAAAGTTTTTTCATCTGCTAGTTTGCAGACTTGTATAGTTGATGATCAAGCCTTATTTGCTAACAATCGTTTTCTGCAGGGGGCAAGGTATGAAAACCATCTTCAGGAGACCCTGGATGAGCTGAAGGCAGTGGCTACAGAAAACTGGTAGGGGGCCAAGATAGCTCTGCAAGCCTCACTGAGCATTTCTGACCCTGTGGTGGGGTGTATGACTGCTGCAGTCCCTAAGGGTACGTCTACACTGGAGGTTCTGTTAAGTCGACTTAACAAGGTCAATTTTGTCAACTTAAAGTTGACCTTGGTAAGTCAACTTAAAGAGTCCTCATTGGAAACTCCTGTCTACTACCCCTGTCCATGCTGGCAGGCGCTAAGTCGACTCTTCCAGGTGGCCAGGAACTCTGGGAGGGGGCCTGGAGGGCAATTAAGTCAACTTAAGGGCTATGCCCCATCTACACTGGCTTAGATCAACTTTAATAAGGTAAACTTAAATATCAAGTCGACCTTAAGAGGTGGTGTTATTAAGTTGACTTAAGGAGGCACTTAAGTAGACCTTAATAAAAGCCCAGTGTGGCTGCGGGGGGTCTGTAGAGGCTCCAACGTAGACATACCCTAAGAGAATAATGTCATGGATGCACCAACAGATATTCCAAAGGAGATTCAGGTTGCAGTCAAGGATTTCCTTTTGCAGGTCATGACCTTTTGAATTCAAGAACTGGGAAAGCTGTTCACTGTCTGAAGGACTCTTGGGAGGCACTTATGTCTCTAAGTATTTATGCTCAGACAAGGAAGCAAAGCAAATCTCAGTCTTCCCCCAGACAAAGATGCCTTTCTTCTTTGTGTCACTACCAACAAAAGCCTCCTGATTTTTCTACTAAAAAGTTCTCATTTCCAACAAAAGAGTGGTCCTTGTTCATATACAGTACTGTGACACGGCACAGTCCATTGAATCAGAGGTCACAGATGTGATTTGACGGAGAATCCAGGACCACTTATGTAGGCTGTCTACTCTTTTTCTCCTCTCTTAAGGCTATCACCTTTCTTTCATTACAGCTACATGGGCTGCAGTTGTGGTTTAGTACAAATGACTGCTTGTTCTTAGAAATGATCCAGAAGAGATACTCAATCCAATTGTAGCCTCTGCCATCTCTGCATATGCCTATTCCTATTCTTGCCCCATCTTTCTTTGGGAACCTCTCCAATAATGCCCTGCTGTGCTTGGAGACAGACTATACTCTTTGGCTGAGTGCAAGAGAGGAGCTTCCTCTGTATCCCTAAGAAGAAAAGTGAATGATGTACAATTTTAGATCTCAGCAAATTCATCTGTGTAGCAGAGGGGAGCAGTTAGGCAGCTGCAGAGAGGCAGCTGGGCGCCCGCACTCCCCCTACTGGCCAGAGGAGAACCAGCAGAGCGGCCGGGGCCGTAACCAAAGGGAAGGGCGCCGGGAGCAGGAGGACTATAAAAGGGAGTGGACCAGGCAGCCATGGCGGGAGCCTAGAGGGAAGTGGCTGCCACCCCTGGCAGACCTCCCTCCACCGGGAGTAAAGGAGACTAACTGGCGCCCAGACTCCCCACCCGAGAAGAGCTGGGGGGAGGAACCTTGGGCAACTGCACCCCTGGAGAAAACTCCTCCAGGGGAGGACCTTGATGGGCTTCCCTCCGCAGACAGCCTGAACCCTGTGGACCAGCCTGATGCCGGGGAGGACCTGGAGAAGCTCTCCTCTGCTGGGGAGGACAGTGAGGCCGCCCTTCCAGACTCGTGTGACTTGGAGGAGCTGCCGTTGGCCGAGGAGGCTGAGTTCCCAGCCTTGCCTCCCGAAGATAGTGAGGGCCTGATGGGGATGCCCTGGGGAACCTACCCAGAGGATCATGAGGACAACGTGCCCCAGGCTTCAGCGGGCAAGGGAAGGAAGTAGCTCAGGGACAATTGTAAGTCAGTGTGTTTCGGTGGGAGCCCCACTGACACAGTGGCCTTCCGCGTGGCTACTGCTAGGGCCCTGGGCTGGAACGCAGTGGAGCAGGCAGGCCTGCGTTCCCCTTCCCTCCCCTGCTACCAGCCGAGCCACGGTTGGGTTGCCTTACCCCCGCCGGGGTTGAAGGCCTGAACTGGCTAACTGTTGGTTTGCCTTACCCCAGCCAGGATTGAAGGCCTGAACTTGCTAACTGTTGTTTGCCTTACCCCAGCCGGG